>JAGKTI010006189.1:27371-41665 GCA_018397915.1 Birgus latro | reverse complement strand
TTAATTATCTTTAGGTAGTCAGAATAAAATAGCTAAAATGCCTTGAGAAGGGAAAGGGATGGTCTAGAGTGTTTGGAATACCTAGACCATGAGAAGCATAAGGCAAATAGAACTGTCTACTGGGTGTCAGAATATCATGATTAAGCTAAGATTCCATGCGTGGTGAAGCATTTTTTCTTTTAATCCTGTCCTGTTTACTGAGGGTAGTAAAATTTACAACTATATTACACTCAAGTATGTTTGTTTCATTGATTCCGTATACCAGACATTTTTATTTATGAGTGTAAAGTAACTTGGCCAGTTAAAAATATACATAGATCCTCTTTAGCCTTTTCGCTGCAAACGGTCGTTCCTAAGGTGTATTTTCGTGTGGCAGTAGCAAGACTAGAACAGAAAAAAACAGTGACTGTAGGAAGTGGGTCAGTAGCCTCTGTTTATAACTCTCCTGCCACGACAGACCTTACCAGAGCCCAACAAAACTGTTTGGCAATAACAAATACTTCATTGTATTGAATGGGCTTTGTCTTGATGTATAACACCTCCACTTCTAAGTATTACAGGTGATGGCGTGTCAAAGGTCTATTGTGACAGTAATGTATTTGCTTACGTCTCAGGTGCATTGTGTTGGAACAAGTCCGTACAGTAATCCAACCACAATAGATGTAACGCGAAAAAATATACACTGTTGTTACATAAGAACCCCAGCACACCACCTCCTGCAGTACGTAGATGCAAAGGCGATTGTACTGTACTCTCTATTGATAATACTTAATTTTTTGCACCCTCATTCATTAACAACTTCCCACCTGCTCGAGTTCCCTACAGTATTTCCTGGCTCTTTGCAGTTTCAGGTGAAGGTTATCTTACGACTATCAAGAAATTTGTGAGTGGAGGAAAGAAATTTCCGTAGGGTGAGTGGATAACGCTGGGTGGGCAGACTGGGGAACTCTCAGGCCATGCATGAGTTAACAGTAAAGTGCAGCAGCGGCAGCCACAGACAACGCCCCCTGTTTCTTTGCCGCGCTATCTCCTTGGGTCGCTGCTTCTTTGTATTCCGCTGCTCTCTGTGTGTTTCAGCATCCTCTTTGTCGTACAATTTCTCTCTCTCTCTCTCTCTCTCTCTCTCTCTCTCTCTCTCTCTCTCTCCCTCCCTCTCCCTCTTCCCCGCCCCGAGATAAGAACACAATACGGCGTAATTTAGAACTTCTTAAATTGAACTTCGCTTATGAGCTCTGCGCCACTATTTACCGGAGCCCCAGTCACTTTGTACCCGAAGGAGGTGCTGCATCCCTTTAGTCTCCCCCACCCACCCAGCGAGGTCCCCGGCTCCTCCCTGAATACTGCTCAATTGAAAGAGGAAGACTGGTTTATTTTCTCACTGATTTATTTTCTCATTACTGTCTGCTTATATATCTATCTGTCTATTTGTTTGTCTGTCTTCATGCCTGTCTATTTATCTAACTGCTTATCATTCTGCCTACTGTGTATATCGTCTATTAATCTGTCTGCATGTTGATCTGCCTGTCCACCTACGAATATTCATCTGCCTGTCTATCTCTACCTGTCAGTCTGTCTATGCCTATTTGTCAAAATTTTATGTATGTATTTTCGCATGTATGTATGTATGTATCTGTGAGGGGTGGCCTTAGCAAACGACCTCGAGGCATTCCAGTCCTTATTCAGTAACAACCCCTTTTCCCACGAAACGCCATCATTCCATACAAATAATCTCGCACCTTCTCTCCACTTCCTCCTCCCTGACCCCAGCCCTGTTCCCCTCTAAGATATCACCCAACCTTGTCCCCTTCTAAGATAACACACAACCCTGTCCCCCTCTGAGATAGCACACAACCCTGCCCCCCTCGAAGATAACACACAACCCTGTCCCCTTCTAAGATAACACCCAGCCCTGTCCCCCCCTCTAAGATAACACCCAGCCCTGTCCCCCTCTAAGATAACACACAGTCCTGTCTTCCTGTCTCCCTCTCTGATAACACACAACCCTGTTCCCCTCTCAGATAACACACAGTCCTGTCCCTCTCTCAGATAACACAGAGTTCTGTCTCCCTCAAAGATAACAACCAACCCTGTCCCCCTCTGAGATAATACACAGTCCTGTCTCCCTCTAGGACAACTTTCCAACTGTTTCCCTTTCTCAAAATTGCCCAAGCCTTATATCCTTTAATCCCTTCTGGACTATGAGGTCTTTTTTTGTCATATCCAAACCATCTTACTAAGCCCACGAGAGATTTCCGTATTGAAGTTAGATATTGCTTCTAATTAACTTCACTACTCAGGGATCTCTTAGGCTGAATAACATTACATGGAGGTAGCTAAAATAACAAGCATTCCCTGCATAGGACAATGAAACCGCGGCGATGGAGGTAAAAAATCGACATCGTGAACAAAGGAATGAGTGGGATGGGCTGGAATGTTGGTGATTGGTGGGGCTGTACTGGCGGAAGAAAGTATGCCCTGTGAATGTGGGCGTTGAAGGATTAGTGGTTTGAAAGCAGTGAGGGTTTATTCAAAATATGTTCCACGAACGAAGGTGCTGGGTGGAAGAATGCAAAGAAATGAGCGTGGGTGATAAAGAAAGGAGTGGGATGAGCTGGAATGGTGTTTGTGTGTGAGGAAGGGCCAAGAAAGTATATCTATGATGCTGGTGCTATAAGGTTAATGGTCTGAGTGTTGCTTCAAAGTTTTCTACAACAACAACAACAACAACAAAACAAACGGGCGTTGCTCTCTGTACTTTGGTGTCTTGTGACGTAGGCAAAACATATGTAATTTATTGAAGGGGATAAGATTACCTCCTAACACCCAACCTCCTTCCTCCACTTCTATCTGTACTATCGCGTCGTGTGGGCAATCGATGCACTAGCCAGGTCGAGTTCCTTTGTTGGGTCTTGCTCCTTGCTCCTGTGGTAGTAATAAGCAGGAATTATTCAAGCGATGTGCTGAGGCTTGTTTCTGGCCCAAGTTTTTACTGCATAAGTTTTTGTTGAATTATACCGCTCTCTCTTCCTTTCCTTCTCTGTTTTTTACTTTCTTTCTTTCTTTCCGTGATGACTTCTTCAGACTCTTGCATGTCTTGAATGTCTGTGTTTTGCTTTGTCTTGATCTAGTTAGTGGCTCCTTCCCTGCTAATTAGTTTTCAGTTTTAGTCGCTATTCCATTGTTTCATATTCTTTCTGCTGTACCTCTCTCCATTACTCATTTATTTTCAGATCTTTATTACTCACCATCCCTTACATTCCCGTCAGTTTATACCCTCCGTAATTTATATACATTCTTCTTTCATCTTACATATTCTCACAGACATTACCGTCTCCCTCTTACGTGCTCTTTCACCTTCGAGTTCCATCTCTTATTCTCTCTGGTCCGTTCTTGTCACCACTGTTTATTGTCTTACACCCTCAATGTTTTAATAACATTCTTGTCTTAATTCCTTTATTCCGACTAACTTTGCCCATATTATTGAAACACGTTCTTTTCTTCTTCATCTGATTCCATTTTCTCCTCTTCTTGCTTCCATTCTTGCCACCCATACCTAATTTGCACTCCCTCTCACTCTCATTCGCATATTTACTCCTAAACTGTTCTTCCAGTCATTCACCTCTTATTAGGTCTCCCCTCTCGCTCTGTCCTTTCCTCCCCGTCCAGCCCTAATTCATACCATTCACCCCTGCTCAGTGCTCATCCATACTCAGATTTCCTCATTCAACATTTCCCTCCCTAACCCACCTACCCGAATTCTCTCTGTCTCAGTTCTTTCATCTCTTTGGCCCTCCTCTCATTTAGTTACCTTCGGATGTCATACCTAATGTTTTTTAATCTTTTTTTTTTTTTGCCCCATCAGGAAAGTAGGGACCCAGGGCTAGACAACTCACTGCTGACATTTAAGGCGAATGAACAGTCTCGTTCAGCCTCAAGGGGCACTTTCTGAACAGTAAACCTCAAACATCCCTCAGATATAAACCGTTCCGAGACTCATCCGGCTGCACCGCCTTAATCAAACAGATCACCTTCTTACCCACTCTGTACCATTCCATCGTCCCGCATCATCATTACATTACCCCTTCCATGAAATGAAGTCCTTTTTTCCAACTTACTCGTACTATTTCCAGACGAGTTTAGTCAACTTAAGGGAGACCATTCGTACAGTGATGTGGTTAACTTACTCCACTTTCAAACTCCATCAACCATCCTGCCACATTTTACCACTTGTGTCCTGGTCTGTTGCGCCATTTCTCCAGTTGTGCCTTCCCCTCTGCCCAGTTTTACTAAGTCCTCCACCCACATTTCAAATTCCGGCTCCCCCTCCTCCTCGCCCACACTCCCCCTCGCCCTTCCCACTCCATCACCCATTCCTCTCCCCCGGTCTTGCCTCCTTCCATGCCCTCCCCTCTCCATATCCCAGCCCAGCTACTCCCTCCCTCCTCTCCCTCTCTCTCTCCTTTCCCCACCCTCATCCCCGTCATGCCTTTCCTTCTCTAACTCTCTCCCACTCCCCTAGCCGTCCCACTCTTGCCCTCCCCTCTCAATCCCCCTTCTTCCCCTCCCCTCAAGATTTCCCGTACCATCCCCTCTTTTGCCTTCCCTTCTCCATCACAACCCTTCCCTTCTCTCGCCCTTCCCTTCTCTCGCCCTTCCCTTTCCATCACACTCCTTTCTCTTGCCTTCCTCTCCTTCTTTTCCCCTCCCCCGCCACTCTCCCCCTTTTTCATCCTCTCTCCTCCCCATCCCCCTTCCTCTCACAACCCCCAGGCGGAGGCAGCATGACGGAGGTGGCGGCACAGGAATTGGAATAGCAAAGTTCCTGTCGATACGGGAACAAAAGGAGACTCAAGAATGTTTGCTCACCTCTGTGCTTTTGCCTGTACGGAGGGTTTACATATTCCTTACTGCGCGGTTGTCCCATTTTTTTTTTTTTTACTTCTGCCTGGAACGCCTTGGAAAAATCAGGGGGGCAGGTTTTATGTAATCAGACCCTTTTGCGTTACCGTGTCCTCTGTGTACCTTTACCTGATATTTAGTAGGCATTTGTGAGTTTCTCTTTAATCTCTTTAGCCCAGTGGCATTTTTTTATTTTATTAATGCTATTGTTTTATATGATTTGATTTAGGTTAGTTTTTTTTTTTTTTTTACTGGAGGGGTTAAATATATCCTTCACGGACCCCTTCGATACATCAGGCCTTCCCCAAGCTTCATAAAATCCGTCTGCAGGCAGCAAGAAAAAAATAAAAATGACCCACTCGGACTGGAGGATAAAACTCTGCGTCTGCCACCGCATTTCCATCACGTGCAAAGGAATTTTCTTGTATAAAACTTGAGAGACCGACAAAGAGAGTGGGAAGCGGCCAAGGAAAACTGAGATACCGAATGCCATGTTACCTATCAAACACACTAAAACACAGACGGACATTCTAAAGACAGTTTTTCCATTTTCTTGTCAGCGACTGTCTCCATCTTCGAGATTTTTTTTTTCTGATCTTCATCTGTGGTTTCCTTTTTTTTTTTTTTTTTTTTGTCGGAGTTAATTGTGTTGAGCTGAAAATACTTACCAGTGAGAGATTCACCCATGGCTATAATTCATTAATTCTATTTTGGCGACTATGTTCGTCACTTTAGAACTAGAATATATCCATCAGCACACAGACAGAATATGCTAATACTACAGTCGTACGTCACTCTCACAACACTTTATCGTTGTTTTGTGCCTCATTCCAATAGCTTATCATTTGTTACAACTCAGCATTCAAAATGAGGGCTGGCGAGGTTACAGTCGGTTGAGTCTTGTACCGTACATGAAACTTAAATTTGAACTGTAATCCCGCTGCCGTGGGACACCTCGTGGCACCTCTCCCACAACCATTTTCTTTGCATATTTCACTGTAATAACTTTTTATATGTTGTTTATGCCCACCTACTGTGCATAAGGAAAGTACAAAAGGCTACAAAAGTAAAATAAACAAAACAAATCGCTTTGGAGGGGAAAATCACTAAATTGACTAAGCCATAAGAACACAACCTAGTTATTCATAAATGTTTGCTTATGCATTTCTGAAGGATGATGCCTTTTGTTTAAATTCACTTTTTCCATCACCAAAGGACTGATTCAGCCTAAAGTGTAACGTATGACCGTCAGGAGGGAAGATGGCGATTATTCTGGCCCTTTCAGTCCTACGGGTCCTTCCTTAGGTGGCATAGAAGTATCTGGTGCTAAAAATATAAATAAATTAATAAATGAGTTGGACTGAGAAACATTTTATATTACAGGTTCCTTCCTTCACATTGATGAGTTTTATCTCAAAATGGATCATTGTTTTTCGAGAAGATGCATAAATTTCAACTCGTCCGTCACTTCCCTTTGATTAACAATATTTTTATAGGTAAATCTCATTCTACCAGTGGCAATTCACTATTTTGTGAAATCAAGTCACATTACCGTCCCTAAATTTAACCTCGACCATCCCTGCCTCACTTCCTCCTCTTCCCGTTTTTATCTCGCTCTCAGATAATAAAAACACGCTACTTATCTTGGACCGAACGAGAGCAGTGCAAGCAAACCACTCCTTAACCCCGACCTCGCAGCAGGAGAGAGTGAGAGGGAAGAAGCAAAGAATACAGGTATATATGAGTGAGTTTAGGCAGTAGCTCGCACGGCCTTATGAATATGGGATCCGCGCGAGAACACATCCTCTTCACCCTCTCATTTTTCAGCCCCAGGGAGAAAGTTACGACGCAGGCAGAATTTTCCCTCTTTCACGTGAGTCGGCCCCAGCAGACGCCTTACTCACACTGGTTCTATATATTTCTCACTCTCCTCTCCTCTCCTCTCCTCTCTTTCACACTTTTTTTCCTTCCCAAGTGTTCGACCGAGATTACACTACGTCTTCACTTCCTGAGCCAGCGCCGACACCTTCGTCTGGGCTCGTCTCGATGTGGTGGCTTAGAATTCTTGGGATTTTCTTTTTCTCACCTGGCCCTTCACTGACTGAGTTTTGATGTGTATGCTTTTTCTTGATTCTCAGCTCTTCTTTCTTTTCTTTTTTTTCCACCTCGCTTGCTCCATTTGCATTTCCGATTTCCTTCCGGGTTGTCAATCTCTGTTATATTGCGTTCTCTCGCCTCTATTCTCCTCATATTTTGCCGCCCCCTATGTTCGCCCCTATTTCATGTATTTTCTTTATATAATTTCTTTCTCTATTCCTTCTTAGTCGTTTGTCTTCTTTCTTAACTTCTCCCTTTCCTCATATTTTCCCCCCCATATTACGCTTTCCCCATTTCTGTCTCTTCTTTCCTCTCTACTTCACCTCTTCCTTCCCTACTAATTGGTCTGTGTCCTCGTCTCGATTGCCTCCTTGTCCCTTAACTCCTCTATCTTGACGACTTTTTTTTTCTCTTCTTATCCTTGCCACTTTTATTCAGTTTAAGGAAGTTTTGGCCTTCAGGAATTCAACTAAGGCATTGTTTAATTTCGCCACTACTAGACGCCATTTCTAAGTTGGATATAATTATCAGAAAGTTCCAAGACTAAAAAAAAAACATGGAAGTTACAGATTCAGTGTATTAATTAATCTTTCCTTTCTTTTATCTCTCATTTCCTCTCTCCTCAGCTTGTCCATTCTCTCCTTTTATTCGACGTTCCCCACTCTTCTTTTTCTTTCACGACTTTTTGTACTGATTGCCTCCATTCCAATTCCTTCCTTTGTTTTATCTCGCTTTGCCTCTTCATCTAATCTCTTCTCTCCTTTCCATCTCGTCTGTCTATCTCTCCTCTTATCAGCTCTCGGGCTTCTTCCGGCTTGACTGTCCCAATCATACTTCCCTCCCCCTTTTTCTTCATCTTTGCCTTCCTCTCTTTCATTCCATGCTTCCTTACTCTTTTGATCCTGTCTCTCACAAATTTTCATCTCCTTCCTCCCCTCTCGTTCGCCTATTGCTTACCCAGTACCAACCTCTTTCCCTCCTTCCCTCTCTCTTTCCCTCCTGAATGCATCTCTCTTCTCCACCCTCTTTCATCTTTTCTCTCTTTCCCATTTATTCATTCTCCAAACTTGCCCCTCTCTTCCACCTTTGGTTTCTCCTCGCCTTCTCTTCTGCTTGCTACAGCTTGCCCCAGACTCACCTCCCTCTCTCTTTAATTCATTTCTCCCTTTCCCTTCATTTCATCCTTTCTTCACTCCCACATCTCATTCCTTTCTCCCTTCCCCTCCATTTCATCTTTGTTCTCCCCCCCCTACCTCATTCCTTTCTCCCTTCCTCTCCACTTCATCTTCATTAACGTCCCTATTACATCCCCCTTCTTCTTTCCTCTACTTTACATCTTATCTTCAATATTATCTCATCACTCTCTCCCTTCCTCTCGAGTACCTTTTCATCTTTTCTTATACCTCACTATTCTTTCCTTTCCTCCCCATTACCCTTCTCTCTCCTTCGTCATCCTTCTTTCCTCTCTCCTTAATTCCCTTTCCTCTCCCTTAATCATCCCCCCCCTCCTCCTCCCTTCGTCATCCCTCTTTCCTTTCCCCTCCATTCATCCACATCCTCCTCCTCCTCACATTTTTTTCCATTCCTTTCCATTTCATCTTTATCCTACTCCCATATCGTCTGTCTGTCTGTCTGTCTCTGTCTCTCTGTCTGTCTCTCTCACTTCATTATTTTCTTTCACTTTATCTCTATCATTCTTTCCCCTTCTCTACATTTTACCTTTTCCTATCGCTGTCTCATCTCTCCCTCTCCATTTCATCGATTTCCCTCGTTTTATCTCGTCTTTATTCCCTTCCTCTCCATATCATCTTTTTCCTCCGTCCTTTTACAACCTCCTCTCTCTCTCTCTTCTCCTCCTCTCTCTCATCCTTTCCTACTGTCTCTCTCTTTCATCTTTTGCCTTCGTCCTATCCCATCCTTGCTTCCCTTCCCCTCCATTTCATTTTTATCGGTCTGCCTATCGCATCCATTTTCGCTTCCTCTCCATTTAACCTTTATCATCCTCCCTGTCTCATTCCTCTCTCCCTTCCTCTACATTTCATCAATTTTTTTTAACTTTCTCGCACCATTATCTCCCTTCTTCTCCACGTTATCTTTATCCTTCGCCTTATTTCTTCCCTCTCATCATTTCCCTGCATATCATCTTTGTCCTCCTCCTATTTCATTCTTCTCCTTTTCATCTTTATCCTTCGTTCCATGTCATGCCCCTCTCCCTTCGCCTCAATCATCATCCTTCTCCCTATCTCGTTCCTCTCCCTCTCACCTTTCCTGCTTCCTCTACTTTTTCCTATTCCACCTACAACTCACCGAAATCTACGACCAGCCTCCTAAGCACCTCACGAGTCCGCTGCCTCACGTTGATTCATCTTTCCTTTCCTACCATCTTTCTGTCTCTGTCCTTCTCTCCAGCTCATTATTATTCTTTTCCCTATTTTTGTCTTCCCTTATCTCTGTGGATTTTTTCTTTCCCTTTGATCCCTTTTTTCTTGCTACCTTATCATGTATCTCTTCCTCTGTTCTCTCTCTCTCTCTTTACCTGCCTGCCTACCTACCTACTTATGTTTTTTTTATCTCAATTTTTCATCTCCCCATCTCATCTTTATTCTTCTTTGTACCAATCGAAACATTTTCCTCCTCTTCTTCGGCTCTCTCAGTTTTCCTCTTTACACCCCTTCACCTTTCCTTCTCCATTTCATCGGCCCTTCATCATTCTACCTTATCCTTCTCTTCCTTCTTTCATCACTTCCACTTTTTTGTGATTACAGTATGACCCTCTCTACCCCTCCAACGCCCCGAGTTCTCCCACGTTGAAAACCATCTCTCCTTTCCTTTTCCCCCTCCGCCCTATTTCACATCCCCTCATCCTATCTCGTCCCTCTCTTCCTCCCCCTCCAGCATAGGTTTACCCCACACCCTAGCCCTACCATCCAAGCCTCCCCTGACTCCATTCTCTCACGTTTATTCATCTCTCCTTTCTGTTTCTCCCTGCTTCTACTCGTCAATCTTATCTCATTACTCCCTTCCACCTTCCACTTCTTCCACGTTAGAGTTTGACCCCCGCCCCTCCACACTTCTCCAGCGCAGCCTCCACCTAGCCCACACTCTTTTATTCATCCCTCCTTCCCTATTGTTTCTCCTTATTTTACCTCCTCCATCTTACCTCCTTTCTCTCCTCCACTTCTGTGTTAGTTTTGCGTTCCCCCCATCCCCCTCCAACCAAACCCCTCGCTTCCCTTGAAACATGTTAATTCAACCCTCCTCCCCTCTCTTTTCCTCCCTCCTCCACCTCTGCTATCTTGCCTCATTTATCTCTTCTACCTTTCCTCACTTCTCTCTTCCACCTTTCCTCACTTCTTTTCTCCTCCTTTCCTCACTTCACCCATCCACCTTTCCTCACTTCTCTCTTCCACCTTTCCTCATTCTCTCTCCCACATCTAATTTTCCTTTCTTCCTTGCTACAGCTTGACCTCTCCATCCCTTTCCAGTCAAGCCTCTCCGAAGTCCTCACTGCTACCCACTACAAGCTCCCCGACTTACCCTAGTGATCCCCCGCCCTTACTCTTGATCCAGACAGTGGCTTGGTCCCCCTCATCTGCTCCCCATCCTGATCCTTCCTCCTACCATCTTTCTCCATCCACTCAAAGCCTCTCCTTCCCTCCCCTCTTATTCCTCTTTCATCCTCTTTGTCTCATCGCTTCCTTCATTTGGAAAGGAGTGGTTTTTGCTGATGTTTTGTGTATCTCTTATCTTTTTTGCTTGTTTTTTCTTTTTCGGTAACTGCGCGTTCCTGTTCCATTACTTCTATATTCAATCTTAATCCTCTTACCGCGTACACCCTCGTCTTTGTTTGCAGGCTTTTTCGTTCTCCTTCTTCCTCGGGTCTTCTTAATTCCACTTCCTCCTAGAATACCTCCTTTCTTCCATTTGTGCATTCAGTTTTTGCCTGTAATCTCCCTTTCAGATCTATTCATCTTTTGCTCGTTTTATCTTTCTCGAGCATCGTTCATTCCCTTTATGGAGTCAGTAAATCTCTCATCACCCCTCTCCCCTGCTGGTGTCACTCTTGTCACCGCATCATAAGTCATTCCGTATTCCGTGTAATCCACAACCCTGCAGGCTTTTCAATCCGGTGACGTATTTTTCATCTAATTGTTGCTACATCCAAAATATTTCTTTCATCATGGAAGGACCTGTGGTAATGAAGAGGTTGATCAATGCCATATCTATCCCAACCAGTTCGAAAAGTCATTACTAAGCTGAATAACATTTTCTGGTGATAGCTTGAATGAATTATGCCATTGGACTGAGGATAAATGTTACTACTCACAACTTATCTCCTCTATTGTGCTTTCCTTTTCCTCTGCCTTTCACTGCTCTGTTTTACGTTTCTCCATATCGCTCCTTTTATTTTTCTCTTTTCCTTATACTTCTTCTGTTACTCCACTTCCCTTTTCGTCTGCACGCCTCTTCTTACAACTCATCCATCCTTTCGATCCTTCCTTCTTGTTCCTCAGACTGGTGTCCCCTTGTTATCTTTTTCAACTTCCTCATTCCTCTTTTTTTCGTCCTCGATTCCACTTTCCTTTCGCCCATTCTGGTCCTCTTCTTCCGAGCATCCACTCCTTTACCTCTTATACTGTTTTGAATATCACTTTTCTGTCGCCTCTTTCGCTTTGCTTCTTCCTCTTTGCCTCGTGCTCTATTCCACTTCCCTTTTCGTTCGTCTCTCTCCCTCCACTCTTTCCGTTTATGTGTCTAACTTTTCCCACCCCAGCAGTTTCATTCCTCCCGTTTATACATCGCTTTTCCTCCATGCCCTCACACTATCTTTCCATATATTTCCCTCGCTCATCTTTTCCTCATTTCCCACTCGCATTCCCTCTTATTTTCCGAACAGCTTCCGTATCTCTTACCTTCCTTACATTTATGATTTTCTCTCCACATTCTAATATTTCATGTATCTGTGCCGCAACACTCCTCGATCTCTCTTTCCCCTCTCGATTGTTCGCTTCTTCCTTCATTTTACCAGCGTTTCCTCTCAAGTTTTCTTCATTCCTACTTCACCTGTTCTTTCTCACTCTCCCTTACCTCCATTACCATCTTCCTTACACTTTTTCTTCCGTTCTCGTACTTCCTCAATTTCCGTCCCGTTCTTTTCGCTTTACTTCTAATTTCCACATCTCTTCCTCCCTCTCTCTCGCTTTACTACTATTTCCCACTTCACTCTCTCTCTCCCTCGTTCCCTTCTTTCATGATGATGAGAGTGGGGGTGAGGCGGTCATCACCCTCCCAGCACATCCTGCAAAACACCCCAACTTACTAACCACGGTTGACGATCCGCCCAGCCGCTCTGTCACTCCTCCTCGAACCTCCACGCTTACACCTACTCAAGATGGCACCCATCCCTTCTTCCTTCGAGAAAATATGTCCAAAATCTTCTCCAAATTATTAGCCTGTTGGGGTCACACTCCTGGGGAAATGGGTGATGGAATGGCCCTGGCGTTTGGCTAATTTTACGATCCAGGCAGACGCTCGCCCAGAAATAAGTCAGCGAGGATAAAACCGTGGAGGGCCAACGAAAATTCCGGCGAACTCGATTAGGACGCGATAAATTCCCATGAGAGATCAGTCGTTGGCCCAGGGGAGTTAAAAGGGCTGTTAGCGTGTAATCTGAGAGAGGCGGACGTTAACTAGATGGCTTCTGGGATATTCTGTCAGCTGGTGATGGCAAATGATTAAGAGAAGAAATGTTTTGGATGGTAGAGTTCTTTGAAATCTTTATTTCGATGACAGTTTGACAGTTTTCCTTCTTAAGTATCTGTATTACCAATAGTTTTTAGTAAATTATGAGGATACTCTTCCATTGGGACATATACAGGTATGTTGAATCAACGAGTACTCAAAAGTTGTTGGAATGAAGAAATGCTTTGGCTGGAAGAGTTATTTCTTTTACAACGAGAACAGGTGGCAGGTGGTGGCGACCATCATCCACTCACATCATATAGTGAGGCCTAATTCTTTTTCTGTGTCTGTCGGCGTCTCATTTTATTTTTTCTATCCTTCCTGTAACTTTTTACGATCTTTATTTTCACTTCAGATGGCTGTACATTGATTGATAAGCCAAATGGTTTCTTGTAGTCCAATAAACCATTTACATCGCTGCATTATGCACCCAAATAGTGGAGGTGATGTGAAGCCTACTATGGTGCCCCTGTGAACTCGACGGAGAGACGTAAATGTGGCATCCATCAGGGAACCAAACCTCCACACAACCCCACGTCTCGTGGCGAGGCGCTGTCTTCCATAAGGGAACGTCGGTTCACTGCACGAGATGACTCTGCACGGCTATTGCTTGCCTGCGGTTGATGCGTTGGCTCGGTCAGGCGAGTCGGGTATACTTAACAACAACAACTACAATAACACCTTAGTCTGCCGACCACCACAGGACATTTATTAAGTTAAGGGTAGACCCGTAGCTGCAAAGTAAAAAAGCTGAGTTTGTTTTGTAACTCTCTCACTAACAGCCGTATCTCCTACCGGTACGCCAATTAGCCTATAATCGTTTGGGTGAAGCAATGACAAAATGTATACGAAATCATTACAATGAAGGGGCAAAGAAATGATAGTAAAGGTACCGTAACGTTTTGGATGATTATATGATGGTGCAGGTGACAAAAATAGTGGAATGCTGCTGTTGCTCTTGATACTAAAGGTGCGATGTTGCCTCCATACCCTCAGTCAGAGAAGCCGTTCCTAAGCTGAAACACCTGTCTCATGGGTGACATAAGGTGATTCAAACAGAAAATACCGATACCATAGCAGAGGGGTAATGAAGGCCATTTCTAACTCTGTCGTCATAGGGGATCCTTCCTTAAGATGAATGTAACAGTTTGATGCTTAAAAAAAAAAAAAAAAAAAGACTATGTTATTGTACTAACAAAGTTTATAATCCAACAAAATTTTCTTATCTGTATTTAACTGTTCACTACGATGCCATTTGTTTTGTAGTTCGCTGTTGCTAATACGATGCCATCTCATTTTGGATAGGACAGGGCCTTACTAGTGAACTCTTCATTATATATCCAACTCCCCCAGTTCTTAAACCTCTCCTGTGTGTAGAATTTAATCATCTGGAGATAGCAAAAATTAAATATACAAAATATCATTTGTCTCAAGCGATAAAAGATGAAAAATTTTGCCGATGATTTTAAATTGAATAGTAAACTTTATGTTTTGTATTCTTCAAGTAATGTTATTGACGAAAACTGTGCCTGAAAGCGAGCATTACATACTGTTAC
>JAGKTI010006189.1:3883-22741 GCA_018397915.1 Birgus latro | reverse complement strand
ACACACACAAACACACACATTCACCCGCTTCTGAAATGTCTGCTCTCCGACCTCCCCTCTCCTGCACCTTCCAGCCCTTCACCTCCAACCAGCAGGCCCCGTAATGAGGCGTTATGAGATTACTGTCCTCCTGAGCGTCTTAGAGCCGTGTTCTCGTGGGCTTAGGAGTCGCCGTTAGCACCTGTTCCTTGCCGCCTTCTTTTTGCATATGGCACGTTAACTTCATTATGAGAACGCCTTTTTAAAAAATATTATCATCATCAAACTTTTTCTTTTTTAGTTTCTTAGAGAGTCTCATGAGCTGAACAACTTTATCTGGAATTTGCAAGAATAAATGAAGATAAACTGAGGTAAACGTTTTCACCTGTCACACTGCTCACCTGTAACTCATCACATGCCACTCCTGATCACCTGTCACACCTATTCATTTGTCACTCTTGTTCACTTGTCACACCTATTCACTTGTCTCTCCTGCTCACCTGTCACATCTCACCTGTCACAATTGCTCACCTGTCACTCCTGTTCACCTGTCACACTTGCTCACCTGTCACACCTGCTCACTTGTCACATCTGCTTGTTAGTCACACCTGCTTGTTAGGCACACCTGCTCGCTTGTCGCTTCTGTTCACCTGTCACTTCTGCTCGCCTGTCACACCTGCCACACCTGCTCACGAGCCACACTTGCTCACCAGCTATAAATGTGCTTACCTGTCACACGTGTTCAACTGTCACAAGTGCTCCCCTGTCACACGTGTTCACGCATCACATATGTGTATCCTTCAGATGTACTTATAGATAAACATCCATCTATATTCTTGGGCCTAGTAGATTTCTAAATGATCATTTAAACCGAATCCATATTTATTTGAGTTCTGTGAGTTCTTGCTCCATGTGTCGTACTGAAGGCTATAACACGACAAAGGTACAGAGAGTTGTTTCTTTTTTTGTTTATTTGTTTCCATGAGCATAGTCACCCAGAGAAATTTCGTTACTTTTCTCTTATATTTGAAACAGTGGATGAGGCATTTAATATAAATTTCCATTATTTTTGCGTTTGTGTCTAGGCTTGTCTACTCAGGTTCTATATAGCAGTTCACGGTGACACTTCATGTCTGTCTGTTCGTTAGGTACAGGTGTAACTTTGATGATTAAGAGGTGAAAGTATGCACGAGAAAAGACTAGAACCATTTACAACTCTGTACACCACATTGTTCCATACGTTGGGAATCTTCGCACCCTATAACCTCCCCCCCCCAATAAAAAAAAAGAAAAAAGAAATAACGAATGACCCATCCAGCATTCCGTCTTGTAATGCCTTAACAGTGAATTAAGAGTCCGGGGCTAATCTTTTAATCCAGACTTAACAAATGTAATTCCTTTTTTTTTTTTTTTTTTTTCCTGTGTGACATTTGTCTCTAGGAGCAATAAACCCAGCCTTCTCTTGGAGCTGAACCCTGATGTGGGCCGTATTTATAAAATCTACGGTACATCATAGTTAGGTGAAAGTCAGAAATGTGAGACTTAAGGAGCAGTTCATCATAACAAAGTCGAGACGTTGTTAGGTCGAAATCATAAGCTGCTGAGATAGCAGATTGCTATATGTAGCACTTGCTAGTTTTGAAAACTAAAGAAAGATACATACCTCTGAGCTCTATAGTATGGAGTGGCTTTCTCATGGGTAGCACGACGTAGTTTGTGTAACAGACGCCAGGGGACCAGTGATGCGCTGATGTTGTTTATCTACACCACCGACGCCCACGTCTTTTGAAATCAACAGGTGAATTCGGAAAATATAGTGCCGTGGCCCACTGCTTAGCTTATGTAAGCAACAGCGAAACAGAAACAGGAAACTAAGAACAGTGATCTAATTGCATTACCATTGTGGAGGCGACGAATGGTGGAGTTTCAATGTGGTGGCCAATGTTACATGCTCGTTGCAGTGATAGCCACTCCATATTATAGAGCTTAGTGGATACACACACGAAAAAAAAGAAAAAAAAAGGATGTAACAAAAAACTTAAAATTGCTATGATATTTTTCTTACGTGTTTTCTGCAAAAGTCAACTGATTAGTGTCAAGTTTTAGGAATTATTAATTTACCACTTTGTTTCACTGTGGACGAGGACATGTTGCCTCACCACACCATACTGTAAACAAACAGCACCATGGTCACCAGCAGCATGTAGAACTCCAACAGTACGATAGAGAAACCCACAAATGGTCGTTACCACTACAAAGTTGCATTTTTCCAGTTGAAAGGTAATGAAACGTTAAAATAAATTTCATTTCTGGCATGAGAGCCGTGTTTCCTGCCGTTGATTATGTTAGGGTCTCCTGCACCAAATGTGTCACAAAAATTATGCCTGCACGGTCCAAGCAGTGTCTCTTTACCAGTTCTGCATCACATAACTCAATAAGCATATCTTTCCTGTCACAAAAACGTCTTGGTTGAGTGTTAGATCGCACAGAGTGCGGATGTATTTGTTGATTGCTCCAAGTTTTCTTCATTTTTCTCTGCACTGCAGTTGAACACTTACCAATTCAATACTGGGAGGTTGAGAGTGAAGATTTGAGAATGTTGGGAACTGGAAATAGTGAAGAATATACGGATGCTTCGCCTTCAAGAGGGTCCCAACGGCAACAGGCAAGTGGGGGAGCCACGGTGGAGAGAGGAAATGATGTCTGTCGTCATTGCAACAACAAAGTTACTAGTCGAGGCAGGGGTAGTGATGGTTTGCTCTGTGACTGCCACTTCTGGGTGCATGCTTCATGTGAAGGTATGAGCTTAGATATGTATAAATTGTATAGTAAGGTGGCTCAGCAAGTCCCTAATATGTCATATTATTGTGCATTTAACCACTGTAAAAAAGTTTCTAGAGAGATACTCAAACAGCTAGGACCGATCAGGCAGAAGGTTGAAGAAAACTCTCATAGGATTAGTGCTTTGGAGGAGGCAGTTAAAAAGCAGGATAGTGAGATGGAATCCAAAATAAGTGACAAGATGGAAAACATTGTAGAGGATTGTATTGAGGAAAAGGTGAAGAATGCATGGGAAACAGAAAGAGATAGGACTGCTAGACTGAAAAATGTGTTATTTCTGAATGTGGAGGAGTTAAATGCAACAGTCAAGGAGAGAATTAAGCATGACAAAGACATGGTGGTAAAAATACTGAGTGATCATATGGTGTTGACTGAACCCAATCTGATGGACAAAATATATATACTTTTAGACTGGGGAAAGAAACTCCCACTACTGGCTCCAGACTGCTGAAAGTTTGTTTTGAAGAAGAAAGTTTGGCTAGGAAAGTACTTCACTCTGCACCCAGACTGGATATGTCTGAGAAAGAGGCCTTTAGGAACATCAAAGTTTTCCGAGATTTATGCCAGGTGGATAGAGATAAAAGGAGAAGGCTGGTGAATTAGGTGAAAAGCAAGAATGAAGATCTGAAGAAAGATAATGTGAATAATTTCAAATGGGTAATTCAGGGAGAGAAAGTGGTGAAGATCAAAGCTGACCCAACTAGAAGCCAAAATTTTTGAAAGAGCCCCACACTGCAAAAACAATGAAATTTAGATGTGTAAATACAAATGTAGATGGTATTGTAAATAAAATGATAGAGTTTCAAAATCTGGTAACTAAGCTGGACCCCTATATTGTTTGTTTGACTGAAACTAAACTTAATGAACAGATAAGTTCTTCAGAGATTTTTGATACAAATCGATTTGTAGTTTATCGCAAGGATAGATTCACTCAAAACACACCTGGTGGTGGGGTGGCTATACTTATAAGGAAGTGTTTAGTTTCAACCGATGCAAGTGTCAAATTTTTAAATGAACACTCTTACAGTGAAGCAACATGGTGTGAGGTGTTTCTGCATGAAAAGAGAGTTCTGTTAGGTACAATTTATCGCCCACCGGCGTCAACAAGGGAATTTACTTTGTGATATGATTATGTTAAGCGATGAGTACAATAAGGAAGCACAAGTTTTGATTTGTGGAGACTTTAATTTTTGTGAAGTGTGCTGGGAATTGAATTGTGTGTGCAGAAGTGGCTAACGTGTAATTGACGCACAAAATTTCTTGGATGCTGTAAATGATTGTTTTTTGTACCAACACACACCAGAGCATACCCACAATTTAGACTGATAACCCTACCAGGTTGGATCTCATTTTTTCCAGGAGCATTCATGATGTGGAAAATGTTAGTATATGTTCTCCTTTGGGAAAAAGTCACCACGCACTTGTTTCTTTTGAAATTGTTGTAGATAGTGAATGACAGAGATACCACAAAGTACTGTTTTCATAAAGGAAATAATGAAGTTATGAAGAGAAAGTTGTCAGCGGTGGACTGGAGAGAGACTTTTGAAGGTAAATCTATTGATGAGATGAACAAAACACTTGTGAGTAAATTACATGACTTAATACAGGACCATGTACCAAGGGTGCAATGCGAGACTAATAAACCCAAACAGAAATGGATCACGAAGCAAGTGAAAAACCAGATAGAAGCTAAAGAAAGAGCATGGAAAAGGCTCAGAGCAAGAAAAACAACCAAAAGAGTGGAGGAGTACAAACAGGAGAGGAACAAAACTGTAAACATTGTAAGGAAGGCGAAGAAGGATTTTACCAAAAGGTTATGTGAGGATATCAAAGAAAATCCAAGACATTTCTGGGGTTTTATACGCAGTAAAACTAACCTGAAGGAGAATGTTTTTCGAGTTAGGAAAAGAGATGGCCACTTAACTGAGAATGATTTCGAGACAGCTAATGAATTTAACAAAGCCTTTCATAGTGTTTTCATTAAGGAATCTAAAGAGGATATGCCCAATTTTGATAAGGTATACAATGTTACAGTGATTGAGGATATTTCTGTTACTGTCAGCGAGGTAGAGGAATTATTGAAAACACTAAATGTTAATAAAGCCATGGGACCAGATGGTATTCACCCAAAATTGTTGTATGAATGTCGTAAGGAGCTAGCACTGCCGCTCACAATGATTATAATTGGTTCAGTTAATACAGGAGAGATACCAACTCTATGGAAAACAGCTAAAGTGTGCCCAATCTATAAGAAGGGTGACAAGTTGGTGCCATTAAATTATAGACCAGTATCACTGACATGTGTGATGTGTAAAATTTGTGAAATACTGATAAGGTCTAAGTTAGTGAGTCATTTGGAAGAGAACAACTTGGTGAGTGACAAGTAGCATGGTTTTAGACAAAGAAGAAGCACCTTGACCAACCTTCTGGTTTATATGGAAAAGTTGACAGTGGCAGTGGAACAACACATACCAGTTGACATAAATTATTTAGATTGTATGAAAGCATTTGATACAGTACCCCATGCCCGATTGTTGATGAAGTTGGAAGTCCTTGGTATAGGTGGTAACCTGTTAAGGTGGATTAGTGGTGTTTTATCAAACAGAGAACAATTTGTGGAAATCAGAGGAGTTCAGTCACAAAAGTTAGATGTTACATCAGGAGTACTGCAGGGATCTGTACTTGGACCAGTCCTGTTTTTGGTATTTATAAATGATTTGGCTCAGGAGCTCGAGTGTCCTACCCTTATGTTTGCAGATGATGTTAAAAGTTTTACACAAGTTAACACTTTTGAGGACATTCAAGCTATGAAGAGGGATCTGGAGAGACTCCAGGATTGGAGTAATAAATGGTTGCTCAAATTTAATAGCAGTAAGTATGTGACGATGCATATAGGACATAGAAATCCGGGATATGTCTATACCTTGAATGGAGAGGAACTCAAATCTTCAAAAGCAGAGAAGGATCTCGGAGTGTTGATAACATTGGATATAAAACCATCCCAACACATTACAAGAATTGCGGCCAACGGTAACAGGATAGTTGGACTGATTAGAAGAAACTTCCCTCACATGGATCTGGATATGTGCAAGACCCTATATTCATCCCTAGTACGACCCCATTTGGAATATGCAGTACAAAGCTGGTCATCTTACTATAGGAAGGACATCAATGAATTGGAGAGGGTACAACAAAGGATGACTAAGCTGGTACCTGAGCTCAGGGACCTGGACTATGAGGAACTGTGTGATCGACTGGGCCTGACAATGCTGGAACAGAGAAGACATCGAGGAGATTTAGTGGAAACTTTTAAAATATTAAAAGGGATAGATAACATTGATCATAGTGTGTTCTTTGAATACAGTGAAGGTAGCACCAGGACGAACACATGTAAGCTCAAAAAGAGAGGACACTGGAGAACAACAGTTAGAGGAAATTCGTTTAGTGTGAAGGTTGTCAACCATTGGAATTCCCTTCCTGAAGAAGTTGTTACTGCCCCATCAATAGGTGCTTTTAAAGCTGGTTTGGACAGGTGGTTATCTAACAGAAATTTGGGAATATAGGTTTGTGTAGGGTGTTGTACAGGTATTAGAGAAGTTTTGGAGACTATGTATATGATTTTGAGATGAATTCCACATTCAAGAATGGATGATAGATGGGAGCCCTAAAAGAAACGTCTAAGTCTCTTAACCTTCCATGTATTTGAACTAGGTAAGTTTGGTTGACGGTGGCGAATGTGTTATTGTGATGCGGCAGCCTTGTTTAACGTTAAGATAGGGTCATAAGCCGCGTCCTTGGCGCTATACCAACTCGGGAGGTGTGTTGAACTATGACTCAGGTTAGGTCGAACATAAGGAGTTATGACTCGCTCCTGTGAATTTAGGACAGACTTTCGCCTTATGATGTGGTCTTAGTGTTTTATAAGTATGGTTCCCACCCATCGTAGTAAATTGTTTCCTGGAATTTAGGAAACATGTGGCCTGTTACTCAGTGTAGAGCCACCAGACAGAAGCATCTGACAGCAGCTCTGATGACTGGTGAGGACCCCCCAGCTACCACAAAGTCAGTAATTACAGACGAAAAGAATAAAAAGTTACCGAATAAAGAAAGATGTTGAAATTTTGCAGATGCTTCACGGGTCGGAGACTAGTTTTACCCATTATATTTTTCATGCCTGGAGGTATGAAAGAGGGGAGGGAGGTGGCGACATGACAGAACTGAAAGTTTGCATGGGTGTAGACATGGTCGGAATTGGTTTTGCCCAACTTTTTTTTTTCTTTATCTGAGGATCTGAGAGGGGGTACAGCTCCCCTTGAACTACTTCACATTTTTTTCTCATTGCTAGTGCGAGATACGTTGTAGGAAGTCTGTAGATGAGTTATTGGGTGGAGGTACTCTTTAACCTCCAGGAATCTTATTATGCCCTGGGAGTCTTAGAGGGATTAATTTTTTTGTAGATGTTAGAAAAATTTTCCAGATTGGTACATTAAACGTTGATAATTAGCTCTATGTAATTAATATACATAGCCTAGCTAATACGAGCAACGCCTGGCTGCCCTGGAAAGCTGATTTGTTTTTGTCTGATGGAACTGTGCCACCCTCACAACCTTGATGCCAAATTGTGGTTGCATGAAATTTGATGAGCTCTAGTTATGAAGCAGGAATGAGTCTCTGTGATTACTAGTCAAATTTATCCTCCATTCTATTTCCCTTGGCCATCATCTAATCTGAAACGGGTTACAGACTTTTGCCAGATGAAAATTAACGATTATACATCATTGTACACCAGTTTTTAGATGTAATCTTTCCAAGATCCGATATAATAGGGCCATAGGCACGTCCGGATCTTGGGTTTGTCCGGGTCTTGGGCCTGAGGTTTCTGGACAGGTACTTATGGACCCTAACCCACCCTAACTCATAAAACCACCTACATAACTCCCAGCCGTACATGCATAGTGCCTATTTAAGATCCCATTCACACAAATAAGGGACACAAAGAATGAAGTAAATGAAAAGAAACCAGTTAATGAGGAATTACAGATGAGTATGGAAAATATTTAGGGTCATTCCACGAATATGTCGTCCTTTTGTGTCAAAATCAGAATTGCTTATAAGTATATAAATTATACATCATTTTAAAACTTAATCATTGAATTTTATGAATCTGATGAGAAAAAGAGCCTAAACTGTCAACTAAGGGGGCTGCATAAAAAATTGTCATATTATGTCACCGAAGAAAAATCGATGCTGAATTTAGCAATTTTCATAACATCATTGACCAGAGTATGTTATTGTTTGGAATGCTGACATTGTGCTTTATTGAAAATGCATCAATTTGAGTAGTGATTGACACTACAGTTGTTTACATATATGTTGTGGTCAGATTGTAGTATGGCCTTTAAATGGAAGTATTTCAGGAGTAACCTGTCTCATGTTTTTTTCCCCATTTTTCCCATACACTGCTAACAAACTAGAGAATACCAACATAACTTTTTATTATAAGCAGGCATCCCAAGGCCTTACTAATGTAACGTTGGGATACTTTGAAAAAAACCCTGGTAAGCCATATTGAACAAAAAATCAAAGTAGCTGCACTGAAGTCCAGTGATAAAACCCCTGTGTTTGTAATTTAGTATGTTACCTTTAAGTTTTTATTCTTTCCAGACAGTAAACTGATTTTGCCTGGTACTTGGTGAGCGTGCTTTACCATCACATTTGAAATGTGCAGGTATTCATTTTACACATGTATCATTGTGGACTGATGGGGTAGCAGCCCACTTCAAGAATAGGTATTCTATGGCAGCCCTAACCTATTACAAAGACATCCACAACTGCACTACTGAATGGAACTTTCAAGAAAGTTATCATGGCAAGGGCCCTCATGATGGGATTGGGGCTTTACTAAAATGGAATGTCTACAGGCAAGTTTTGCAAGATTGCTGTACAGTAAGGTCTGCTGTAGAATTTTATGAGGAGGCTGAACAAATAACAGATAAAACTGAACTAACGTATGTGTTTGCTGAATATATTAACACTGAGAAGTCAAAATATGTAGAGATCTGGAAAAACTGTAAGGCAGCAAAGTACATTCAGCAGTACAGGTCAGTTAAACCTCTTGGCCACTGTAAAGTAGCACTGTATCATTTGACTGCAGACCAGTCACCTTTTAAGCAGTGCTATCTTCAGGAGACTGGCTATGAACCACAAACTGATGCCAGTACTAGCAGTGACAAGGAAAGTACACCATCTCTTGCAGAAATGTCAGAGTCATTCATGTCCCAGCCTGAGTCACAGAGTACTTTATATTATTAATAGGCATCCCAAGGCCTTACTAATGTAACACTGGGATACTTTGAAACAAACCCTGGTAAGCCATATGGTCTGTCACACACGTTACATGCCCACTGTGAGGAACGGTACCAGAAAATGATGTAACATTTCTCACGGACACCTTTGAACAAAAAATCAAAGTAGCTGCACTGAAGTCCAGTGATAAAACCTCTTTGTTTTTAATTTAGTATGTTACCTTTAAGTTTTTATTCTTTCCAGACAGTAAACTGATTTTACCTTGTACCTGGTGAACATTCTTTACCATCACATTTGAAATGTGCTGATATTCATTTTACACATGTATCATTGTGGACTGATGGGGCAGCAGCCCACTTCAAGAATAGGTATTCTATGGCAGCTCTAACCTATTACAAAGATATCCACAACTACACTGCTGAATGGAACTTTCAAGAAAGTTATCATGGCAAGGGCCCTCATGATGGGATTGAGACTTTACTAAAATGGAATGTCTACAGGCAAGTTTTGCATGGTTGCCGTACAGTAAGATCTGCTGTAGAATTTTATGAGGAGGCTGAACAAATAACAGATGAAACTGAACTAATGTATGTGTCTATTGAATATATAAACACTGAGAAGTCAAAATATGTAGAGATTTGGAAAAACTGTAAGGCAGCAAAATACATTCAGCAGTGCAGGTCAGTATAACCTCTTGGCCACTATAAAGTAGCACTGTATCATTTGACTGCAGACCAATCACCTTTTAAGCAGTGCTACCTTCAGGAGACTGGCTATGAACCACAAGCTGATGCCAGTACTAGCAGTGACAGGGAAAGTACACCATCTCTTGCAGAAATGTCAGAGTCATTCATGTCCCAGCCTGAGTCACAGAGTACTACTGATATTGAGGCAACACAAAAACCATCCCCTGGTAACTATGTACTAGTTCATTACACTACCAAGAAGTTGTTGAAACATTATGTTGCAGTGGTAGAATCAGTTCCGGAGCCAGGCATGTTCAAAGTTAATTATTTAAGAAAGAGAGGCACTAACAGAATGGATGATAGTCAGTTTCATTTTCCTGACAGCCCAGAGAGAGACGAGATCTCAGAGGATATGGTTGTGCAGGTATTGCCAACTCCTCATGTGTCAAGAATGACACATACATTCAATGGGGTGAACTTTCCTTCTTCAATCAGTTAGTCTAAAAGGATGAATTTCCCATCTTCAATGAGCAAGTAGTTGATCTTTAATTTTTGTGTTGTTTATATCACTGATGTGATATACAGGTAGGCTTATCATGTAAGTTTCACATCAATTACTGGCTCTAGGGTTACCTACATGTTATAAGGTAATTTATGTTCATAATATTCAAAATTACATCATTCTTTTCCACTGCATCACCCCCAACCCTGCTTTACAAGAATCATGTTTTGGTTAATTTATCATGTGTTTCACATTAATACATGATTTACATTGTTTTGTGATACAATTACTGTAACCTTCATGAGAGATGATTTTGTAATTATATGAAAAACAAACTTCGCACAAGTAACGTTTCTCACTTTTCCCGTAACGTGTCTCATGGTCACATTTTCCGTAACAGTCGCAGAAGTCTTAGGAGAAATAGAATTTGCTGGGTATGGTTATGATCCTCATACATTGACATATTACTGATATTAAGCACTTCTTGATTGAACCAGTAAAATCACAGAGTTATTGAGAATACTCATTCAGAGTAAAACGTTGGATAGCATCGCGGTAACGTTTCTCACGCCACTTTTAAAAATCTATATAAAATCAGAATAAAAACATATGAATAATCTGATTATGGCATAATGTTGTGTGAGATGTTTGTAGTATACCTTGCAAACAGCATTTATTTATATTGCCTACAGTACATAAGAAAATACAAGTGAGAGTAGATCAGTAACTTGTCTCTGAATGTAACGTTTCTCAAGATGGAATGACCCTTCACAAGTTGACATCCTAATGAAACTCCTAACTGGACATAAGTATCACCTTTTTCAGACCCTAAACACACCAATAAGGGACAGAAAGCAAGAAATAAATGAAATGGAACCAGAGAATGAGGAATTAGAGGTGAGCATGGAAAACATTTAGCAGTATCCAGGGTACAGTACTTACAACACATCCAACTATTACGGATATTAAACGATTAAACTGCCTCCAGTGTTTTGCTGCACTTAATCCTTTGCACTCTGATTTCTAATTTCTTAACACTGCACAACATTGTAAATTCTCTTGTGGTCTAGTGGCGAGGTATTGCAGTTTATTCACTGTTTATTCACAAAAACAAGCATATGTGGCAGCCATTGTGAGGAGCACTTACTCCTGATAGTAGTTAGGCAGTAACTGGGGAGGGGAGGGAAGCAGGGGACTGCTATCTACCTGCAAAAACACAGCTGATCGGCACCAAGCGCCAGGTTCAAAGTTACAGTTAAAAAATTTTTGGATTTTTTTCGGAGTTTCTGCATTTGGGGGGATTTTGGGGTTCTGAAGACCCGAGCCCAAAATATCCGGGACTTGGGGTGTCTGGGACTTGGGCGTTCAGGTCTTTCAGGGATTACTGTATTGTACTGTAAGAAACACCTGGAAACGCTATTATATTTCTCATATACTGCTCCTCGCCGCGCCTTACAACTGGGAAACTATATTTTTGTCTTTGAAAGTATCCACATTTCATAGTCTTCATGTTCACCTGTCATGCGTGCTCTCCTGTTAAACTGTTACACAAGCTCACTTGTCATACTTGCCCATCTGTCACATCTGCTCGCCTGTAATACGTGCTCACCCATCATATGTGATTATGCCACATGTGCTCATCTGTCATGTGCTCACCTGTAATATGTGGCCTCCTGTCATGTGCTCACCTGTCACAAGTGCTAACCTGTCACATGCTCACCTGTCACAAGTGCTAACCTGTCACATGCTCACCTGCTAAGCCTGCTCAGATACTGTGCCCCTTGCCTCTAATGCTTTCTGACCTCATTTCCTCCTCACAGCATAATGTTCACTCCTATACCCTTTTACTGCGATGACGTTATATTATCATGCGAGGGATGGAGAGGTTAAAATAAGCCTTCATTAACCAGTTATGACATTAGGGAGGAGTCTGTTAAGATGTGCAGCATGTAAATAGTTAAATATATAAAATGAAGAAAGACGAGAGGTTGAAGGAGTCATCCATTATTTCTTCTAATAATGCACTTCGTTCAGTGGATTCTCTTAGTTGCATAAAATTATCTGTCTTTTGCAACAGTAAAATACATATTAGAACTACCATAGTGAAACGGTTACAGAAATGGCATAGAATCATGTAACCAGTATGGATTCTCCCAAATAAATAAGCGAAAACAAATATTCAGGTTCAGTCATCGTAGTGTTAGCAATAATATTACGCTTTTCGTAGTGCAGCACAATCGTTTAGGATATTCCCTTTGATGTTTACAGGTCAGTACAAATTACAACTAGGAAAACGCTCCACTGTGCCCCTCACTGTATTGCCACTCCTCACGCCACAACATACGTACTCTCCTTATGCACTAAAGCCTCCTGACGAAGACACTGTTTCAACATAACCTCATCGTATGATCTCTGTGAGTGCCTGGCTGATGTGACTGGATTTCTGTAGTGCATAAAGTTCACACCCAAATTATTCAGGTGCCAAAACAACAGTAATAATAGTAGTGCTTCACCCCTTGCCAGTAACAGTAGTGCTTCACCCCTTGCTAGTAATAGTAGTGCTTCACCCTTTGCCAGCAACAGTAGTGCTTCACCCCATACCAAGAATAATAATGCTTCGACATTTGCCGAGGAGTGCCTTTTATCCCTTTGGTGCTCTAATACAGTAATCCCTGTAAGACCCAGACTCCCAATATCTGGACACCCCAATACCTGGACATCGTGGGCTCGGGTCTTCGGAACCAAAAAATGCTCCCAAAATGCAAAACAAAACGAAATAAATTGATTTTTTTTTTTACCCGTAAGTTTGAATTTCCCGCGCGGCTCCAAACAGCTGTTTACATGCATACATCATCGAACGTCTGCTAGAGTGCCCCTGCCTCCTCCCCACTTCCCGCCGCCCAGTCATCGTCGTGAGTGCATGCTCCTCATCATGGCCACCCACAAGCTCACTTTTGTGGTGGTGCCCTACCTGCTGCAGGTCCTGCTGCTCCTCTTCTGCCTCTTCATCGCGTGTGTGATGATGGCTCCGCCGCCCAAGAAGAGGAAACGAGTGGTTCTGACTCTGGAGAAGAAGTGGGAGATACTGGAGAGGGACATCCCGCACCCTGCCTGAATTCAACCTGGCCCGCTCTATCTAGTTTGACATGAAGAGGTCTTGAGACAAACTCATATCAAGAGGTCCTGAGACAAACTCATATCAAGAGGTCCTGAGACAAACTCATATCAAGAGGTCCTGAGACAAACTCATATCAAGAGGTCCTGAGACAAACTCACTCAGTACATGGCTGACTTCACTTCGAAGACCAAACGCAACGTGTAGCAGATTATTTACCATCCCAGGTTTGCAGAAGTCGACCGCTCCACACTGATTTGGTATTATCAACAACGTGCTGCTGGTGTGATGGTGTGTGGTACGGAGCTGAAAGTTGCTGCCGAGAAGTTCGCAAGGTTACACGACAACCCAGACTTCAAGGCATCCGAGGGTTGGCTCTTCGCGTTCAAGTTACAGCATGGACTTACCAACCGTAAGGCCCATGGTGAAGCTCTGGGCGCCAGTGAGGAGGGAGTAGACGAGTTCCATCACAAGGTGAAGAGCTTGATTGATAAGGAGGGCCTAACTCTCGGTCAAGTCTATAATGCTGACGGAACTGGCCTATTCTATCGTTTGCTGCCTATGAACACTCTCGCCGAGGAGACGGAGAAACATGTACCTGGCCGCAAGCTCTCCAAGCAACGGATCTCTGCTTTGTGTTGTGTCAGTGCTAACAGCATGCACCGGCTCAAGCCCATTATTGTTGGCCTTGCAAAGCAGCCTCGGTGCCTTCGTGGGGTGATGGACGTCCTTCCTGTCATTTGGTACCATTCTCTGAAAGCTTGGTTCACAACCAAGATCTTCAAAGATTGGTTTCACCAGCACTTCGTCAAGGAGGTTATTGATTATCAGACGAAGATTCTGGGAATCCCACGTGACCAGGTAAAGGTTTTCCTTCTTCTGGACAATGCACCTTCGCATCCGTCTGACAAGGAGTTGGTGGCTGAGAATGGCTGCTTTAGGAGTGTGTTTTTTGCCACCTAATTCGGCTGCTCTTATCTAGCCAATGGACCAAGGAGTGATCGTGGCAACGAAGAAGCTGTACTGTCGGAAGTTCCTGGACGAGGTGATAGTTGACCTTGAGGATAAGGATGAGTACAGGGAGGGACGGGGGACATGCGAGGTACAACATCAAGTCTGCCATCTACAACTGGGCGAGTGCATGGAGGGAAGTCCCTGTTATGACTCTAGAAAGTAGTTGGTCTCGTCTGCTTTCCGGAGCTGAGGTTGCACACGACTTCCTAGGTTTTGACGTGGATGACTTCCATGCACGTCTTCCTGTAGCAGGTGATGAGGTGGATGTGGACGATGTGCGTTAGTGGTTGGATGATGGCGAGGGAGATCCTGGGTATTAGATCATGTCTGATATCGAGATGCATCTTCAGTTGCCGGTATGAGTACCCAACTTGAAGATTCTGACAAGGAGAGCGCCAATGATATGGACTTCTGTCAGTGTGCCACTACTCCAGCCATCCCCAAGCTGAGCGCACTCTGGGAACATGTCGAGTTTGTCCTGGACTACCTCGAACACCTGGACTGCGACCGAGAGATGGGGCCCCTGGGACTTGCGGAGGAAGTGCAGGCTTTCAGGCAGCACATCATCAATCGCCAGAATCGTTGTTCCTTGCATCAATCAACCGTTGACAGTTTTTTTTAGGCCCGTGACCCATGCCGTGCCCAGCCCTGGCTCCACACCACTGCCTTCCCAAGACAGGCATTCCAGCTCCGAGCCACAGCCCAGCACATCAGCCACGGTGGAGTCGCCACTAGACGTGAGTTTGCGGGTGTCTTCAGAGTCCTCTGCAGTGGGTAGTCCATCACCACGGCCCAGCGACGTGCCCCTCAGCCACCTCCACTACCTAATGGGGGACTCTGACAGTGAATAGACAGCAAAAACTCGCCACTAGACCACACAGGAATTTACAGTGTTGAGCAGTGTCAAAGACAGTGACACGATATCACCGACCCAGGACTAATGCAACACTGGAGAGATTAAGTGCAGCATAAGTGAGGAAAATGCGCAGTGTTAAGAACTTTGAATTCAGAGTGCCAAGGTGTAAGTGCAGTGCTTCAAGAGGACTTTCATCACTGTCAGAGTCTGAGAGGCGGGTTATTCCTTGCGACGGCCAGGGACATGTTTTAAGTATCCAGGAAACTGTTAAATTTTTCATACTCACCTGTAAATCCTGATTTTCCGATTCCATTTCATTTATTTCATGCTTCATATTCCTTAATGGTGTGTTTACAATCTGGAAAAGGTGAGGTTAATGTCTGGTTAGGATGTTCAATATTTTTTTTTTTATGCAAGGAAGAATGAACCAAAGGCCATAGGCCTGCATACTGTTCCTTTCAAGAAAAGCAAAAACAATACAAAAGAGAGCCAAATTCAAGATCCGTTCATTTCGAGATGCCTGGACACACTGCGTTTGAAAGACTGGAGAAAATAGGAAGTAGGAAATACAGACAGAGGAAGACAGTTCCAGAGTTGACCAGTTGCATAAATGAAGGACTGGGAGTAACGGTTAACTTTTTGCATTAGAGAGTTGGACAGAAAAGGGATGAGTGTTTGTTGCTAGACGGGTACTACGTGTCTGTCGTAGAGGTGGAGGGATACAAGCAGACAGTTCAGAGGAAAGTGACCGTTGAAGTAGCGATAGAAGAGAGATAAAGATGCAACAGTGCGGCGAAGAGACAAAGGTTGAAGGGAATCCGTAAAAGGAGAGTTAATGAGACGAAAAGCCTTTGAGAAGAGCTGCATGTGGGGAGCCTCCCCACACATGAGAGTTGTACTCCATACACGGGCGAATAAAACCCGTGTACAAGGTCAACAACTGTGCAGGGGTAAAGAAAGTTCGGAATCGGCCCAGGACTATTTTTCATACTCACATGTAATTCCTGATCCATTTCATTCATTTCATGCTATATGTTCCTTATTGGTGTGTTTAGGGTCTGGAAAAGGTGAGGGTAATGTCCAGTTAGGATGTTCATTATGCTGTGAACTGGTGAATATTTTTCATACTCACCTGTAATTCCTGATTTTCTTATTCCATTTCATTTATTTTGTGCTATATGTATCTTATTGGTGTGTTTAGGGTCTGGAAAAGGTGAGGGTAATGTCTGGTTAGGATGTTCATTATGCTGTGTACTGTTGAATATTTTTCATAATCACCTGAAATTCCTAATTTTCTTTTTCCATTTCATTTATTTCATGCTTTGTGTCCCTTATTGGTGTGTTTAGGGTCTGAAATAAGGTCTTAAGTAGACACCATGCATGTCCAGTTGGGGGTTATGTAGGTGGTTTTCTGAGTTAGGATGGGTTAGGGTCCATAAGTATCTATCCGGAAGCCTCAGGCCCAAGACCCGGACAAACCCAAGATCCGGACATTCCTATGGCTCAATTATGTTGGATATTGGAGGGATTACTATAATTATTATAACTGTTGCCCTGCACTTGAGTTCCGCCTCTTTCCTGTTTCAGGATGCTACCCACTTAGCCAAGTTTGTAACCGATGTTGAAGATGGTCATGTGATGTGATGATGACCCTTTTTTAAATTTAACTATATTAGTCTTACTCCCATTATCCCAGAGTCTTTTCTACTACAGACGACATTCTAATATAATTTGGTTTTCTTGACTGCTTTCATTATTTGTTTCATGTAGTATATCTCATGCAGTGCCATCTGGCTATTCTTGACTGAAACTAAAAATATTGCATTTTTCCTAAATACTGAACTTCATTTAGTACGGTAGATAAGTAAATAAATGAATAAATAAGTAAATAAATGCAATGTGATAATCTACAACAAGGAAAATGTAATCAAGCAGGATAGAGTCAGGAGAGGAGAAAGGGAGGTATATCAAACAGAAACAGGAGGGCAGGTGCAGTAAAGGACGGAGATAGAGGGGAACATGTAAATTTTGGGACTGTATGAACACTGAGTGAAGTTTGGAGTACAGAAATAGGAGTGTACCATGGATGAAGTTCAGGAGAGAGAAACAGGGAAGTACGTAATAGGAGAGCTAACAGAGAGACTTGATAAACCATAGGGTAAGGAAACAAGAATGTCAGTGAAGTTCAGTGGGGAGAAACAGGAAGTAGCTGAATTTTTTAGAGCACAAAGAAAGTAAATGTAGTGCAAAGAACCAAGAAAGAATGTAAAGTAAAAAGCAGAGTAAGTGAGGAATAGGTAAAGTTTGGATCACAGAAAAAGGAAAGTAATGGAAGTTCGTGATGGAGTAGCAGGTGATTGAGTAAAGCATAGAAAAAATATATATATATATATTTGACAGAAAAAGGAAAGTAGATGTAGTATTTGACGAAGAACAAGTGTAGTATTTACAGTAGGAAGTAAGCTTATTGGAGAGTTAGGGGAGACGTAGGCGGGAGATCCAGGAAAGAATATGATGCTTAAAGAGGAAGGAAATAACAAACGGAAAGTAGGTGAAAAAGAGACAAAAACAGGAGAGTGGATATATGAGAGAAAAGAGAAACAAGGACAATATTAAGGCCAAGAGTAATGTAGAAAGAAAGTACGTGAAGCCTAAAATACAGAAACAGGTGAGTAGTGAAGAAGAGGAGGGAGAGGAACGAGAATAGATGGGGCGACAGTAAATGAGGTTTGGTGCAGCTAACGAGCATCCAAGTAATTAAAAAAAGGTGGGGGTGTGAGATGGGGTGAGGTGAGGTATGAGGGAGTGAGGTGCTGTGAAATGACTGGTGTTTGGGGTGTAGTGTGAGGGGAGGGGAGGTGAGGTGTAAGAAAATGAGGTGCTGTGAAGTGAAACTGAAGTGTGGGATTGTTGTGGGAAGTGTGGTCTGAGGGAATGAGGGGTTGTGAGGTGAGATTGGTGTGTGTGTGTGTGTGTGTGTGTGTGTGTGTGTGTGTGTGAGAGAGAGAGAGAGAGAGAGAGAGAGAGAGAGAGAGAGAGAGAGAGACTATCCGGTTAGTACTGTTGTGCCCGGCGAGGTGAGGTGAGATGATGTAGCCTATGAGGGTCTGAGGCGCATTATGAGACTGGTTTGGAAGAGAGGGTTGTAGTGGTAGGTGACTTGAAGTAAGGTGAGGTATGAAGGAATGATGTGCTGTTAAGTAAACATGGTGTGGGGATGTATTGGGATGTGGGATGAAGCGAGGTGAGATGAAACTTGATGGGGCGAAGTGATGTGTAGTGAGATTCATGTGGAGATTTTCCTGTGAGGTGAGGAGGGATTGCCTGAGGTGAGAAGGAACATGTTTTTGATACGAGAGGTGACATGAGGTGCCTTGAGGGGGGAGGTGATTGGTGAGACGTTGCGTGAGAATAATGATGTTGATGATGACAATGAGAAGGCGCGTGGAGAGGTGAGATAATTTGATAGGAGGATAAGCAGGGTGATATGAGGTGATGAACAGTTTACAAGCATGAGGATAGGTGGCGCAGTGTGAAGTGGTGAAGTTAAGTGAGGCAA
>JAGKTI010006188.1:0-20815 GCA_018397915.1 Birgus latro | reverse complement strand
AGGAGTGAGTCAGACAGTGGTTCCAGGCAGCTCTGTGAGTCGTCACCGGGAGAGGGGCAGATTGTGTGATGTTAGAGGTGTACCTGTGCCCATGACTGATCCTAAAGATGAGAGAGGTGATGGATCTGACTAAAGCAATTATCAGACTGTTGTAGTTGACCCATGTCTGAAGCGTGATGATGTACTAAGTACAGTAGTCTTGCTGCAGTGTGAAGGCTGTGTCTGCGATGTAGTGTGGCTGTTATGGTGATATCATTTGCATGTGTGGCAACTTTTGTAGGTGTTGAGGTATTGGAATGTCATGCATGTATATGCTCAAAATGGTGGGTGATAGAACAATGCCCCATGGTTTGGGAAATTCCATGTCTGTGAAGACTGACCCTGGGGTGTCATATTTGCCTGTCTACCTGATAAGTACAGTAGTTAGGAAGCCTGCATTTGATGCAGTTCTCCACATTTGTATTCTAGATTTTAATGATTACTGCAGTTTGCATTGGAGGGATGACATCACAGACATTATTAATGTCTACTCTTGTCAGAAGTGTGTGTTATGTGGGTATTGTGGAGTTGATGCAGTCAGATGCATGTTGTGTGGGGTTGGTTAGTAAGGTGTCTGTACAGTGCCATGCTCTAAAGCCATGCTGTGAGGGAGCAAGGGATTCATAAGGTATGGCCTTTTTAAGAATTAGGTGTCAGTTATCTAGGATGACATGCTAAGTAGTGTTATTAGTCAGTACAAAGAAGAGTGGGTTTGGTCCATTCTTGGCTTAGGAGTACTGATGATTGTTATGTTTCCAAATACTAAGAATCCTATAACTTGCATATGAGTAGCTACTGATGTTTCTGATGGCCTGAATGCTGTATGGTCCTAAATGTTTCAGGTGTTGATTACTGATGCAATCTGGCTCTGTGCTTGTAGTGTTCTTTGATTTCTTTACAATGTTATATGTCTCTTCTTAAGTCAAGTAGAATGGACTGCCTATCCACAGAAGACTTTTTAAGAATTAGTGTCCGTTGGTGTTAGATGACTTATGCTTTTGTAGTGGTTCACAAACATAGCTGCTTGTTCTTGGTAAGAAGGGATGTGTTGGGTATTGGATGGGTTGGAACATGGGTCTTGGAGATACCTGTCTGTAATTTTGTGATACTGTTAAGTGTTTTGTAGAGCTGTAAGAGGTCTGTGAAGTGGATAAGTGTTGTTACAAAACTTTCCAGTTTCTGCTTTCTTTGTGCAAATTTTGTTTTCAATTTTGTTGTTTCATTGCTGGAGCCTTGCGATGGTGTCTTCTGTGCATGGGAGGGGGGTGCTGTGATTGACTGAATCATGTTGATTCTATTGCTTTATGAGGTTAGGTGTAAAATTTGGATTGCATGGTCTTCTGCTGACTTGTGGAATATGGTGTTTATCTGAATATCATGTTAAACTTCATATGTGCCTGTCAAACCTGGTTATGGGCATGTCGTATAGTGAGCTGAAGTATTGTTCTGTTTCTCTGGTTAATTTTGTCCAGTGTGCTTTCTTGCAGTTTATGTAAGTGATGTGTGATCGCTGCTCTGGCTGAAGTGTATTCATATGGTGCTAGTGATAGGGAGGCAATCTGAAGGGAGTTTGACTTCCACCACCAGGAGGTGGTGAGTGGGACTGTGGACCAACAGAATATGATGACTAGGAAGGATAGGGAAAGGTGTGCCTGGTGTGGAATGCAGGTGTACTGTGGAGTGTCACTGAGAATGTACTACATGTCATTGAGTGGTGGTGCAATGTGGAGGCCTCAGCAGTTGTTTTCAGTGCTTGTACCAAGCAGCGTTTTTAGCATTAAAGTCCCCAGCAATTTGGAGATGAAGCTGAGAATTGCACTCCACTGGTACAGCATGGGAGGTGTCAGGAGGAGTGTAATATAATTAAAAATGTTAATTTCTTGCTTGTGGGGGAAAAAAAAAAAGTGTCAGGTAAGTGATACCAAGACCCTATCGGAAAAAAAAATATTTCGGGAAGCGGAGGTTTCCAGAAACTGGAATTTCATATTTCAGTTTTACTGTACAGGATAGCCATTTTACTACTATCTTTCATTTATCACTGAGATGCTGTAATGAGATGCCTTCATGTGGTTATACAAATATTCTTCAACTCCCTTCCTATCCCTAAACAGGGGTTGGTGCACTGCAGAAGGGCAATTTTTCTTGTACTTCACTGGGTTCATGTTCAGATGAGCCTGGGGCTACAACTACTATTGCTACTACTAATCACCATTTTGATTCCTTTGGTTCAGTTTGTGATCTGTGCTGTTTTTACCCAGCAAACAGACTGAAATGTAAATAGTTTGAAACTCAGTGTAACCATTCATAGAAACACGAACACACACATGCATTAAATGTATGGTGGTAATACCTGAGGCTTGGTGCTCTCTTCCTCCTCTGACTCTTCATCATCCTCTATCACCACCACTTCGTCTTTTGCTGTCGTTGTGGTCATTGTAGTGTTGTCAGGGGCTGCTGTGGCTGACTGTTTGTTAGGTGACACTGCTTTCCTCCCTGGCTTCCTCCCCCGGTTACTTGGCTTCCGCCCACGCCCACCAACCTTTATTTTTTCCTCTGGACTTGCTTCCTCCACACTGCTCTTCCTCGGCCGTCCAGTTTTGGTCACTTTTTTCACTGGCTCTTCCCAAATTATCTCTATGTTGTTATCAGAGTTGTCATCATTTTCTTCCAGTTTGGTCTCTAATTTACTCTCTATTTTAGTTCCTGTTTTGTCTCTGACTTTGAACTCATGACCCTCACTCTTTTTCCTTTCTCGTGGGGGTCTCACCGTGGCCACCTTGGGAGGAGATGGCTTCTCTTGCGTCACCTCCTCGTTCACCACTTCATGTGTTGGTTTCCTGAAATTTTAAAATGTATAAGTAAAGAACAGGTGCTGGAGAGGAATGTCTTTCTATGGTGACATCAGTATACCAGGATACCAGAGCCACCCAGACATAAATGCGCTTCAACTCCCTTCCCACCCCCTAATTAGAGGATGGCACGCAGCAGTGACAGCAACAACCACATTTCTAGAGAGTTCACTTCATTTCTTTACCCTAAAGAATCTGCAGAACACTCCTGTCTGCCAATCCATCTTTCCTTTTAGCCACATATTGTGAGCAGGGTGACCAGATTTAGCATAATTATGCTAATTTTAGCATATTTTTCCAGAAAATTGTTTAGCATAAAATTTAGCATGTTATCAAATCTAGCATATTTTTAGCATAATCTAATGAGCTTAGGACAATTTTTAGCATGATTATAATAACTTACCACTCGTTGCAACTGTAAGGTCAGGTAACACTACATCATTTGTAGGGACCATAATGATTCACTTTCCAGGCATACTGGATCATGGAAAAGAGCAGGAAGTTGATAACCAATGGCGTAACCACCCTTATGATGATAATCTGACTGATGACATGGAGTTTGATGTCTTTTGGCAAGCGGTTATGCAGGACACCGGGTACAGTGCTCTTAGTTTTTGTGTCAAAGCAATTCTAACTATTCCAGTGGCTAATGCTGACTGTGAGAGAATTTTCTAAGAGGTGCACCGTTTAAAATCAGCAGTGCGCAATCAACTGACTTCCTCTTCTCTTCTAAAGTATGTGGTTGCCAGAGAAGGCATCAGGAGAGAGAGTGAAATTTGTGAAAAGTTTGAACCAGATAAAATTATGCTTTAGAAATTTAGTTCCAAAATGTATGAAAAATAGGAACCCACAACTTTGAAACTCAATTCACTCATTAATTTGCATTTATTTTTTACAGGTAGTGTTGAAAATGTAGGCCTACTCTATTAGGAAGAGTTTCAATCTATGTTGCACAAAATGTATGAAAAATAGGAACCCACAACTTTCAAACTTAATTCACACATTAATACATTAAATTTGCGTTTATTTTCTACATGTACTGTTGAAACTACTGTATTAGGAAGAGTTTCAACATATGTTGCACAAATATTTGTCAAATAAACTTGTAGAACCTGAGAAATTATTTATTTTAATGTTCTTCTTTCATAATTGTACGAGTGTATATTGTATACAGTTAAAAACGTACAAATTATACTATATTAATCATAAAATATAACAGAAACCGAACGTATTAAGAGCAACAAAAGATTTAGCATTATTTTTGCCAATCTAGCATAGTTTCAGCTGCTGTCTAGAATATTCCTGCTAGAGAAATCTGGTCACCCTGATTGTGAGGGTCCTCACACACACACGGGTCGTAGAGGGAGAGAAACGGAGCTGCTCCTGGATCGAGGGAAAATAATCGCAGAACTAGCAGCGAAAAGGAGATAGCCTATCACACACACGGGTCGTAGAGGGAGAGAAACGGAGCTGCTCCTGGATCGAGGGAAAATAATCGCAGAACTAGCAGCGAAAAGGAGATAGCCTATTGTGATTATGTGGTTGAATGCGTGGGTGGTGGTCCCGTCGGTTATTAGTTTTAAAAAACGCAAGTTTCGGCCCTAAAAATACAAGACAAAGTGAAAAAGAAGTTTCCATATGGTTGTATCATGGCGGAGAGAGACGGAAGATTGTTTACAACTGGCGAGGGGGAATTTGTGGGCTTCACCGAGCTGAATGTAGGCAAAGGAAGTGATAAGCTGCAAGAAACAAGAGTAGCAGGAGTAAAGAAAACGGCGGAGAGGAATGTCCAGGAGTTAAAAAAGGTATGGGAAGTAATTAAGCAGCTGCAGGATCGGACCATAGAGCAAGAGAGAGAGAGATCAAAGTCCTACAGAATAGACTGGAAAAAGTTAGCACACGTAGTGAGGAACAAGAAAAAGAAGTTACAGAATTAAAGGCGAATAATGAATCCGCATCAAATGAAATAAAACAGCTGAAGAGGGAGAATAAGAGTTTGGAAGAAGAAAGGGACAGAATAAAAAGTAAGCTAGATGAATACGAATCAAAATCGAGGAGGCAAGATGAGCATATTCAGGAAATTAAGGAGCAACATAAGGGGTGGAAGAAAATACTGGAGGAAGGAAATGTAAATTCGAAGGAAATCATAGAACAATAAAGTAAGGAAAAAGTGGAGAAGGAAGTGGTCAGAGTACTAAGAAGTAGAGAATCTTTGGTCAGGGATGTAGCAGACAAGAAAAAATGTGTGATAATTTCAGGAATAAAAGAAAAACGAATGACAGTAAGATCTGAAAGAGAGAGAGAGAAACTGAGCAAGGCTAAAGAAATATCAGTGGTTATGGAAGGAAACAATGAAGCCCAAGAAGAGATTGAAGAAGTGTTTAGGTTAGGAAAGTATGAGGATGGTGGGGCAAGGCCCTTGAAAGTAAAGTTTAAGTCCCAAGTAATAATGAATGAAATCATTGGTAGAACGTGGAAATTGTCAGAGAAAGAGGGGTTTAAAAATGTTTGGATTAGGAGAGATGCAAATGAAGAGGAAAGAGCTAAATTAAAGGAGTTAGTAAAGGAAGCAAAGATAAAAAACGAACAACGAACGGAGAAAGAGAAGACAGAGATCTATTGGAGAGTTATGGACCAGAAATTGAGAAAGTGGTACCGACGGAAGGAAGGAGAGACGAGAGTATAAAAAACGATGAAAAAAGTTTGAAAGTGGCGTACACAAACATTGATGGACTAATATTGGCAAGGTTAGAAATCAATGATTTTTTGAGGGCACACGAACCTGATGTTATGTGCTTTGTAGAGACTAAATTGAAAGAAGATATTGATATTCATATGGGAGGTGGGAAATACAAATTATGGAGAAGAGACAGAAAAGAAAAAATGGGAGGAGGAGTGATGATAGCAGTGAAGGACAATATAAACGTAGATACTGTGGAAATTGCAGAGGGCAGGGCCGAAGCCATAAATTTGAAATTAGAAACTGGGGAGAATGGTAAGAGAGATATGGCAGTGGTATATGTTCCCCCTACGACGAGTGCATGGAATGACGATGAATACCAGGAGATGTTGTCAGACATGGTTAGTTATCTACAGAAAGTGATCGAGAAAAGCAACAATATAATCCTAATGGGTGACTTTAATTGTAAAGAGGTGAACTGGGAGGAATGGGACTCGGGAGGCAGTGAAGATTCGTGGGGCACTAAATTGTTAAATATAGCAATGAATAATGTAATGACACAGTGGGTTAAAGAAGAGACACGATTCAGAGGTGATGACACAACAGCAAGATTAGATTTGCTACTATCCAAAGAACCTGATGTAATTGAATCATTAAATTATCTGTGTCCTATAGGAAAAAGTGATCATGTGGTCATTGAGTTCCAGATGATAATAGGGAACGTGGTGCCAAGAGATGAGCTTTATAGGCAAGGAAGATACAACTTTGGGAAAACAAACTTTGCAGAATTGAGAAAATTTTTTGAAAATGCGGACTGGAGAAAATTCAGAGAAATGAGAGATACAGAGGAAGTGGGATATCTTTTTAGACCTCTACAATTTGGGAGTGGAAAAATATGTGCCAAGAGTAAGTGGGAAAGAAAACAGGAAAAAGGTGTGGTTTAACAGAAGGTGTATAATAGCGAAAAAAGAGAGGGACATGGCATGGAACAAATGGAGAAAGAGAGGTAATATCAGAAAAAAGGAAGAATATAAAAACTAGAAATGAATATACAAGAATACGTAGAGAGGAAGAAAGGAACTTTGAAAAAGGTATAATTGACAAATGTAAGGATGAACCCAAATTGTTTTATAGATTTGTTAATGGCAAATTGAAGCAAAGGGAAGGAATCACCAAACTGAAAGTCGAAGGAGAGGTCTACAAGGATGCAGTAATGCAAGCTGAAGTAATGAACAAATGTTTCCAATCGGTTTTCACTAAGGAAAGGGAGTTTGTGGAAGGAGAGGGAGTAATTAGAAATGTAGTGATAAAAGATATAAAAGTGGAAGTGCAGGAAGTGTATAAATTACTGGGAGCTCAAGATGTAAGGAAGGCCCCAGGACCGGATGGAATCTCTAATTGGGTACTGAAGGAATGCAGAGAACAACTGGCGGATAAGATTCACAATTTAATTGTGTGCTCCTTGGAAGAGGGGAAAGTGCCTCGGGAATGGAAGAGGGCAAATGTGGTGCCAATCTATAAGGGAGGAAACAAGGAAGAACCCCTGAATTATAGACCAGTGTCCCTAACCAGCATGGTTGCGAAATTGTGTGAGAGAATCCTGTAAGATAGATGGATAAAATATCTGGAAGAGATGAATATTTTGACTGAAAGTCAGTTTGGATTCAGAAGTGGAATGTCTTGTGTTTCCAACTTGTTGAGCTTCTACTCAAGGGCGATTGATGTGCTACAGGAGAGAGATGGTTGGGTGGATTGTGTGTACTTAGATCTGGAGAAGGCCTTCGACAAAGTACCCCACAAGAGACTATTATGGAAATTAGAGCATATAGGAGGACTGAAGGGAAGCCTCCTGGAATGGATGAGAGACTTTTTGAGTGACAGACAAATGAGGACAGTAATAAAGGACAGGACATCTGGATGGAGGGAAGTAACAAGTGGTGTCCCACAGGGCTCGGTGTTAGCACCAGTAATGTTCTTGATTTATGTAAATGATATGGTAGATGGAGTGAACAGCTACGCAAGCCTGTTTGCTGATGATGCAAAGATCTTGAGAAAGGTAGAGGTTGAAGAGGACTGTAAAATGCTACAGGAGGATCTGGATAGGATTTATGATTGGAGCCGGATGTGGGAAATGAAATTCAACGCAAAAAAATGTAAAATATTGGAAATGGGTAAAAGTACCAAGAGGCCATCATTGAATTATTTGATGGGTAATGAACCAATTAGAAAAGCGAGAGAAGAGAAAGATTTGGGAGTGCTGGTCCAGGATAGTTTGTCACCTGAAAAGCACATAAATAAGATAGTGAGAGAGACATATAAACTCTTGACCAATATAAGAGTGGCATTTCATTACATGGATGAGGAGATGATGAAATCATTGATAGTGGCCATGATCCGGCCCAGGTTAGAATATGCAGCAGTAGTGTGGTCCCCACACAAAAAGAAAGATATAACCAAGATTGAGAGAATACAAAGAACAGCAACCAAGATGGTCCCTAGTCTGGCAGATCTGCCATACAGAGAGAGGCTGGAAACGCTGGATTTGCCCTCCTTAGAAGAAAGGAGAAAGAGGGGTGACAAGATTGCAGTGTTCAGGACCATGATAGGAGTAGATAAAATTGACAGAGAAAATCTGTTTGTGTGGGATGAGAGAGCAAAAAGAGGACACAGAATGAAACTAAAGGAGCCAAGCTGCTCGAAGGACATCAAGAAATATAGTTTTCCGTATAGATGTATAGACCTGTGGAATAGCCTGGACAAAGAGATCATCCAGTCTAAAAACTTAAATGAGTTTAAGGCAAAATTTGACTTATTGAGAAACAGAGACGGGACCCCACGAGCGTAGCTCATTTCCTGTATATCACAATTAGGTAAATACACACACACCGAGTGAAGCAGACGAGTCGGATGTATATCACTGAGCTCCACTCCAGGGATACCTATGTTGTATCTGTTTTTGGGTCAAGCTCGTTTAGGCTAATTTAAGTGATGATCCAACATAATAAGACAAGTAATAGCAAAAAAGTATATCCTAAAGTATGCAAACATCTATAAATCAGTGTCCACGAATGTGCTGAGTTCCCTTACGTCAGCTCAACAACACCAAAGTGAGCAGACGGCAGAGGGATGCAACAACTGTAAACCAAGATTAACTTTCCTTTAAGATGGCTTCATATTTTGGAAAGATGCCTTTAGAAGGTGCTAACTGAAGAGGCAAAGGTAAAACATAGGATGAAAATTTCTTCCCAGAACCGGTTGAAAAAGAAACTTACGATGTTAGTTGAAAAAGTAAATAGACTAAAGAGAACTTTCAACTGGAAATCGACAAAATTATGAATGAGCTACGTAAACAGAAGGAAAAAAATCTATCTATCTATTGCCAGACACCTTAATCCCACAGGGGGTGGCCACAGACAAATCACCTCAATGTTGCCCTGTCCCCTGCTATTTCATTGACCTGTTCCCAGCTCACACCCCCCTCTCTCATATACCTCTCCACTTCATCCCTCCATCTCATCCTTGGCCTCCCTCTCCCCCCCTCCACTTCACTCACATACACTCTCCTTATCAGTCTCTCACTCTCCATCCTCCAAACCACCTCATTGTGTTTCTCCTAATGCTTCCTATCACATCCACATCCACACCACAACACTCCTTCACTTCCTCATTTGTCAGTCTCTCTCTCCATGTAACTCCACATGCTCCTTTCAAATAACACATTTCCACTGCTCTCACTCTTGACTCCTGTCCCTCCAACTGGGTCCAAGTTTCACTTCCATATGTAAGAGTTGGTATCACAATACAGTAAGACCTCACTATAACAGACCAATTGGGGCCCAAGCCAGTCCGAAAAATGCGAAATTCCGATAAAAGCGACATCTGGACTTACCCCTGCTAATCCGGACTTTTTCCGATATATCAAACATTAGTCCAGATTGCATCAGTGGTTTTCACCACCACTGCAGTATTGTACTGTGTTATACCTTCACTACATTAATCAAATGGTATAATAATACTGTACTGTGCACTGAAAAACATGTCTTTTACTTGTCTTATTGTGGTGAACATAGCTGAAGTGGTCAGGCAGTCCGGACTGCTTTCTGGCTTTATCGGACTTTTTCCGATATATAGGAGTTTAGTCCAGTAGCTCCTCGAGTCCGATAAAAGCGAATTCCGGTCTACTGAAGTCTGTTATATCGAGGTTACTACTGTCATGTAATAACTTTTTCACCTCCATGCTCACTTCATGGACTTGGAGAAAGCATATGACAGGGTGGGTAGACAAGGATTGCGGGAAGTACTAAGAATATATGAAGTAGATGGGAAGTTGTTGAAGGCCGTGAAGAGAATGTATGAGGGTGCTAAGACTGCAGTGCGTGTTGATAGTGAACTGAGTGAATTTTTCTATTTGAAGGTTGGATTGAAAAAAGGATATGTCATGTTTCCACGGCTGTTCAATCTGTATATGGATGGGGTTATAGAAGAGATACAAGGTAGGGCTGTGGATGTTGAAGCAGCCCTAGTGAGAGAGGGCAGTATTTGGCAACTCACTGTACTGGTGTTTGTAGATGATACTGTGCTGTTAAATGAAGATGAAGGGGAGATGCAAGGTTTGGTGGATGAGTTTGGGAGTGTGTGTAAGAAACGGAATCTAAAGGTGAATGTAGAGAAAAGTAAAGTTACGGTCTTTGACAGAAGTGAAGTCAGTGAATGTACAGTGGGGTTGGATGAGGAGGAAATGGCAAATGTGAGTGCATTTATGTACTTGGGTAGCATGATGAGTAAGGATGGAAGTTTAGAGGGTGAAGTACTTGAAAGTGTACAACAAGGAAGCAAGGTTGCTGGTTCCTTGAAAGCAGTGATAAGAAAGAAAAAAATGAAGAATTAATAAAGGAAATAAACAGGAAAAGCCACACTAACAGGTGAACTTTCAGCTGAAGCAAATTCACTGAGAATGAAGGATAGTGACATGGGATGTACAGATGTCAACCATGAGACAACTATGGATGATTTCAGAAATGATAAAGAGAAAATCAGGCAAGTAATACCGAAGAGAAAACAATGCAGGTACATGAAATTGTGAGAAATTGTAAAGATGAGGTACAAATTACATATACTGAAATGGTGAAAGTAAAGAATTATTTAGATATAAAGGTAGAAGAAAAAAGTGTAAGAATGGAAGTGAAAGAAATCATAAAAAATAACCCAAAACTAGTCAGGGATGCTGCAGAGATTAACAAATCAACAGTAATTAGTGGCACAGGTGAAGATGAAATAAAAAAAATCTTAAGGGACAAAATGGAGATGGAATATATAATTGATATACTAAAGCAAGTACCAAAGGATATCTGTGATAATTATATAGAAGAACATAAAAGGCTCGGAAAATATAAGAGATATAAGTCAAGGCCCTTGAAAGTAACCTTCCAGAGTGCAAACACTGTACAGGAAATATTAAAAAATGCCAACAAACTCATGGAAAAATAGGAATTTAAAAAAGTATGGATAAAAAGATGCCTTACTTAAGAGGTATTTGGAACACTAAAAAGGAAGAGGGAAGAAACAAAAACAAAAAACGAGGAAAGATCACAGGAAGAGAGGAGTAAATTTTTCCATCCACCCATCCACCCACCATCCAATCCTATGTCACCCCATGAGGAGACCGAGGCTGGACAAGTTGGTCCTGACATCTAACCCGTCACGTCCTGGCCGATTTAGGGGGAAAAAATTTGGGAGCTCAAACCTCCGCTTTTGGTGAGAAACATTGAAAATTCATAGAGAAATCACTCTCCTGAGCTTATAAATGTTGCTACAGGTGAAAGCACCCTTACCTTTTCATGCTCTATGAGGGTACCTGGCTTCAAAGAAAACGAACTATGGGAAGGATAACTAATTCAGGCCACTTTAAATTACGTATTTGTTGATTTATTTGGTACGAGTTTATATGAAGTACAAGAGTATATTGGTTTTCACACAATAATATAGGCGATATAAGCATTGTTCACTCACCAAACACATCCACATATGGCACCTTCCTTTACAACATTACCACCTCATCACGTCTGTTTGTTTCTTCCTCTAGCTTGTTTTTTCCTTTGTCCTCCACCTCAGGAAATACTTTAACCGTTAATTTCGTCATTGGAGAGACCGTGGCACGACATGTCTTTACTGGCCAGGTCACTGCTAACTGGTGAATTGCTGAGAAAATGGCATGAGGGGAAGGAGTGGGGGTCAGGTGGGGCCAGACAGTATCCCGACCTGACGGCAGGTAGAGGAAGGTCTCCCACATATTCCTACCAAAAATCACCTGTGACATTGAAAAATGTGCAAATGATGGACCTTGCAATTGCATAACATATGGGTACATTGTCGAGTGTCACCATGACAAAACGTTGTGACATGCTCATACGTCGTTGGGACGCCTTGGGTTAAGATGAGAGTGACCAGCCTCACTCATCCTTTTTTTTTTTTTTTTTTTTTTTTTTTTAATGCAAGGAAGAAGGAACCAAAGGCCATGGGCCTGCATACTGTTCCTTCCAAGAAAATACAAAAACAATACAATACAAAAGAGAGCCAAATTCAAGTGGCATTACATGAGCAATTTTTTACAAAGTAATTGGACTGCAGGTACAAAAGTGGTACATAACCAACAGGGAATCAGATGAAGGAAAGTAGTAGACTCAAGCAATGGCAAGTATGTAAACAAGATTATTAAGTTGATGTACTCAAAATGTAGATGGAAAGGTATCTAAATTATAAGAGACGAAAGACTGTACCAAAGAAAAGGAAGCAGATATTATTTGCCTAACTGAAACAAAATTAACCCCAAGGATATCAAACGATACCCTAAACTTGGAGGAATACATTATGTGGAGAAGATATAGGAATTTTTAAAAAGGAGGACGAATTATAATATTAACAAACAAAAATCTACAAGTCAAAGAAATAGAACTAGATACACCCTCACATGTAGAACTGACTGCAGTAGAGATTAACACATCTGCAGGGAAAGTAACTGTGGCAAATTTATACATGCCATCAAAACACTTGGGAAAGAGGTGATATGAAGACATGGCAGAGAGTACAATTCAGATTTTAAGAGCATTACTACGTAGAACAGAAGAGAGATCTGAATGAATTATATTAACTAGAGATCTCAATACAAAAATGTAGTGGAATACTCTAGATGTAAGAAGCCATGAAAGCTGTTGGGATCAAGAGCTCCTGTATCTTGTGCAGGAGTTTATCCTAACACAACATGTAAAGGAAAACAGCAGAAAAAGAGGATTTGATGATCCATCACTACTAGATCATAAATTTACTACGCAAGAAAATGTCACTGATAATATCACCCTCCATTCAGCAAAAGCGACCATGCAATAAAACATGCTGAGAAAGATAAAAACATCATTCATCACCACCAACACTGGAGTATGAATCAGTAGTCTGGAATCCTTTTCTCAAAAAACACATAGATAAGACTGAAAAAGTACAAAGGGTGGCTACAAGATGGGTACCAAGCTTAAGGGATCTAAACTATGACGAAAGACTAGAAAAACTGAATCTACCAACACTACAGGAGAGAAGAAAAAGAGGAGACATGATTATGCTATATAAATGCATCTCAGGGAAAGAGAAAATAGACATAAATGAGTATACAACCTATGGGGAAGCATCAGCAAGAGGAAACTGCAAAAAACTACATAAAAAGAGAGGTGATAAAGACGTAAGGAAATTCAGTTTCCCAAACAGGGCAATTGATCAGTAGAATGCACTACCGAATGAAATAGTGTGTGCCAAAACAATTCATAAATTTAAGGATATGTATGATAAATATGGTTTAATACATGAGACAGTACAAGCTTGACTCATTCCTGTAAGATACAATTAGGTAAGAACATCAGGTAAGAACACACACACATACATACATACACACACACACACACACACACACACACACACACACACACACACACACACACACACACACACACACAAAATTTCACACGTGGCAGGAGTAGAATTGAAAGATAGATGTGGTAAAAAAGAAAAATAAATATAGCAGTGCTATACAGAATTACAAACAATAAATGAATATGAAGAACTAGTGAAACACTCTCTATACTAGATTGAAATGTTGATACAGAGAAGAAATATATTAATTTCAAGAGGAGATTTTAACTGCAAACAGATTAACTGTGAAGGTATGGATGCAGGAGGTAATGAAGAATCATGGGGAAGTAGACTGATGAAACGAACAACAGAAAATTAGCAAACACAACATAATAAAGTAAATTCACGAGTTTGAGGGGGTGAACAACCATCGAAGTTAGACTGTTTCCTCAAGGGATCCCAAAGATATAAAGAATGTTAAGTATCAGTGCCCTATGGGAAAGCGTGACCATCTGGTCATTTAGATGGATATAGCCATAGGTGGTATTCAAGACAGAAGGAAAGTACACAAACCTGACAGGTATATTTATGGAAGAGCAGACTTTGATGCTTTGAGAAGATACTTTAGGGACCGTGACTGAAGCAATGGAAGGAACTGAAAATATGAAAGCATGAAATGTTGATGAAAGGGTCAACAGGCAGGTCCCAATATTCTCACCGAGGCTGGAAATGAAGAGAGTGGTTTAATGAAAAATGCCATAAGGCACTTCTCACATGAAGCCAGGAACAAAGCATGAAACAAAGTATGGAAGCAGTACAGGGAAAGACCTTGGAATAAGTATAAGAAAGCAAGAAATGATTATGTAAAAATACAGAGAGAGGAAGAAATAAATTAAAAAAAGGACACTGTAAGGAAATATAAAAGGGAACCAAAATTGCTTTACAGATTTGTTAATGGTAAAATGAAAATCCATCCATCCATCATCCAATCCTACATTGCCCAATAAGAAGTGTAGAAGCCCGGGGCTAGGCAAGTTGGTCCTGACATTTAAGACGAGAGTGACCAGCCTCACTCATCCCTGAGTGGTATTATGTGAGGAATAAACCCCAACCATCCCTTGGATATAAACCTTCGCCGGCTCAATCCGACTGGAGTTCTGTAATTGCCCACTAAACCACCAGGCGTCAAAATTTGGTTATATGGTTACCACCCAGCATAGTAAATTATTTCCTGGTGTACAGGAAACCATTTGGCTTGTCACTCAGTGCAGACTCACCCACAGGCAGAAGGAAGAGGAAAGAATGAATGAAAGAAAGACAGAAGAGGGAGTGTAAAGTCACCTGTAGGCAGAAGGACGAGGAAAGAATGAAGGGAAGAAAGAAAGAAGAGGATGGAAGAAAAGAAGGATGGAGGAGATGAAAGAGAAGACACCCAAGAGCAGCACTACATACAGGACAATATATCAAGGTTGAGAGTGGCTCATGTAAAATAGAAGGAAGAAGAAATGTGTGAGTTACTGAATGAAAAACTGCAGTCAGTCATAGAGGACCCGTTTCTGGAACCTGAAGAAGAAATATGAGTTCAATAAGTGTCAAGAAAGTCATTGATAAAAGTAGAGTATTGAGACTGATGAAGGAATTGGGCATAAGAAAGGCAATGAGACCAGATGGAAGTGGCAGGATGGATCCTGAAAAAATGTGCAGACCAGCTGGTGGGTCCAATCCATAATACTATTAAGTGTTCTATAGACAGAGGTGAATTATCAATACACTGGAAAAGAAAAAATATAGCACCATTATATAAAGGTGACAGAGAATATCCACTGAATTACAGGCCTGTGTCCCTTACCAGTTTTGTTTGTAAACTCTGTAAAAAACTAGTTTGGAAAAGATGGCATCAATTTCCAGAAAGGAACAAGTTAATGGGGATGCTCACCATCCACTCACTTGATGTAGTACTGTTTTGGGTGTCTGCTCTTTCCTCTCTTCCTTCCTTCCTCTTCTGTCTCTCTTGCCTTCATTCTTTCTTCTTCCTTTTGCCTACAAGTAACTTCACAATCCCTCTTCTGTCTTTCTTTCCTTCACTCTTTCCTCATTCTTCTGCCTATGAGTGCCTCTACATTGAATGACAAGACAAATGGTTTCCTATACACCAGGAAACCATTTACTATGCTGGGTGGTAACCATATAACCAAATTATGGCCCCTGGTGGTTCAGTGGGTAATTAAGGCGTTCCAATCGGATTAAGCCAAAGTAGGTTTATATCCAAGGGATGGTTGGGATTAATTGTTCACATAATGCCACTCAAAGATGAGTGAGGCTGGTTACTCTCATCTTAAATGTCAGGACCAACTTTCCTAGCCCTGGGTTCCTACACTCCTTATGGGGCAACATACGACTGGATGGAACAAGTTAACCCGCCGCATCCGGCAGATTTTTCACCAATGACACCCCCCCCCCAATCCTGGCAGATTTTGGAAAAGTTGTATTTGGCTAAAACCTCTGCTTTCTATGAGAAACATCGAAAATTCTGAGAGAAAGTGCTCACCTAAGTGCCCAGTACAGGTGACCCTCCCCTCACCTGGTACCATCTTCTCTGGTGCAGCATTCCAGAGAAGATGTTTTCTATGGGAAAGGTAACTATTCCAAACCACTCAGAATAGGTAGATATTTATTTGTTTGGTACGAATTTATAAGTAGTACAAGAATATGTTCGTTTTCACACAATAATATTGGCAATATAAGCATTGTTTCACTCACCAAACACATCAACATACTGCACCTTCCTTGGCGACATTACCTCCTCATCATTTCTGCTCATTTCTTCCTCTGGCACCACGTAATCTTTGTCCTCCACATCGGGAATCACTTTCGCCTTGAATTTCGTCATCAGAGAGACCATGCCGCGACTTGTCTTTATTCACCAGGTCACTGCTATCAGGTGAGTTGCCGAGAAAATGGCGCGCGGAGAGGGGGGTCACACGGGGCCAGGCAGTGTCACTGCCTGGTGGCGGGCAGAAGAAGGTCTCTCACATATCCCTACCAAAAATCACAAGTGAAACTTGAAAAATGTGCAAATGACAGACCTTGCAATTGCAAAACTTTTATAAATGTCAACGGGTCTGAGCATGACAAAACTTTCAGATGCATATATACGTCGATGGGACGCGGCAGGTTAATAATGACAAAACAATTTGGATTTAGAGAAAGACTGTCTTGCATTACTAATCCGCTAGGTTGCTACAGACAGAGAAGTCTGAGTAGACTGTGTCTACCTGGATCTGAGGAAGGCATCTGAATAGGTGTCACATATACGGATGTCGTGAAAACTTAAAACTGCTAGAGAAGGCGCATGGGAAATTGTTAAAATGGATGGAAAACTATTTGCTGACAAGACAAGGGAGAAGTATTATTAAAGATAAGCTAACCCTATGAAGTGGCCCATGGTTCAGTGCTGCCTCCAGTTGTGTTTTTCATATGTGTAGAGTAAATTACATGCCAGAAAGGCTGAGGAGCTACTGTATATGAACATGGTTGCAGATAATGCAAAAATTATGAAAAGTGTGATAAATGAAACCAGTTGTAAAAAGCTACAAGATGACTGACAAAATACAAAACTAGAGCCACGCCAGACCTGGAAAATGGATTTTACTGCAAAGAAGAGTCATGTACAGTATTAGAAATGGAGGTCAGTGAGAAGAGAACCAGATGCAAATACAAAATGGTAAAAGAGGAAATTAGCAGAGTAAAAGAAGTGAAGGATTTAGGAGCAATAATACATGATGACCTGACACTAGAAAAACATATGAACAGGATTAGTGGATAGAGACTCTTGACAAACATGAGAGCAGATTAGTGGAATATGGACTCTTGACAAACATAGAGGTCTGTCAGATCAAATGACTGTGGTATGCAAGATCAGGCTGAGAGGAGTGAGGTGGATCAGGAAAGAGGAGCAGTCAGAGAGAAAGACTGAAAGTTGAGAAGCTGAGGATCAAAGAAATGGCAGATGAATACAAGACTAAGGTAGGGGAGGAGTCAGAATCAGTGAACTGGACTGAAATGGATTTGGACAGCCTGTGGAATGCATATAGGGATTGCACAGATTGAAATGATAAAGCAGTGTGTGGTGTGGCAAGAGTAACAACAAAGAAGACAGGTACACCATGGTGGGATGAAGAGGTCATGAGAGCAGTGGAGGAAATGAGGAAGAAGTGGCTAGAGTGGCTACAGGACAGGGATCACTTGAAAGAAGAACTGAATATACTGAGAGCAAGAAGCACATAAGGAGGAGGTAAATGATGATCTAGGAAGAAAAATGAATACAAACTACTCTGAAAATAGGATGTTATTCTGGAAAGAGGTGCAGCAATGCAGAAGTGAAAGCGGAAAGAAATGTGAAGGATGTAGGTGGTAGATTATTAACCCATGGGGATGAAGCAAGGACCAGATGGAAAGAATATTTTGAAAGCCTGATGAATTGGAATAGAGAGAGCAAAGCCACTGTAAACATGATTGGTTTTACGGGTGTGCATGTAAACATCATTGGTTCTAAGGGTGTGCAGAGAAGGAATACAGTGCCAGGAAATGTGACTCTCACACTGGTGAAGGGGGCTGTGAAGCAGCTGAAAAATGGGAAAGCAGCTGGGGTTAATGAGGTGTATGCAGAGATGAATAAGTGTAGTGGAGAGAGCGGAATGAAGTGCTTGTACCAGATATGTAAGAAGGCATAGATGAGTGAAACTGTATCAGCAGAGTGGAAAAAGGCTGTGATTGTACCCCTGTACAAAAATAAAGGTGAGCGAAGTGAGTGCAAGAATTATCGTGGCATAAGTGTATTGAGTGTTGTAGGGAAGGTATATGGAAGAATTATTATGAAGTAAGAGAGATATCAGAAGTCCTAGTGAATGATGAACAGGGTGGCTTTAGAAGTGGCAGAGGATGTGTGGACCAAATATTTGCAGTGAAACAGATAATGGAGAAGGCTTGTGAGAAGGACTATAAGGTGTTTACGGCATTCATGGATCTGGAAAAAAACATACGACAAAGTAGACGGAGGACTGTGGAAGGGTTTGTGCATGTACAGTGTAGATGGTAAGCTGCTATGTGCCATCAGGAGTTTTTATGATGGTAGTGAAGCATGGGTAAGGGTTAATGGGCAACTAAGTGAATGGTTCATGAATGGTGTGGGTGTGCGACAAGGCTGTGTGATGTCCCCATGGTTGTTCAGTAATAATTATGTGGATGGGATGATGAGAGAAGTAAAAACACGAGTAATGGAGAGGAGGATGGTGTTGGTAATGAATGGTGATGGATGGAATATCTCAAATTGTCGTATGCTGATTATGCAGTACCACTTGCAGATACTGCACAAGAACTTGGTAGACTACTGAAGAGTTTTGCTGATGTCTGTGAGCATCGTGTCCTGAGAGTAAATGTGGGAAATAGTAAAGTGATGGTTACTGAGAGAGAAGGTGGCTCCCAGTGTGATGTTATAGTAAATGAAGAGAGACTAGAATTGGTGAGAGAGTTCATATACCTGGGTACAGTGATAAAAAAAGAGAGGAAAATGTGCAAAAGAAGTAGAAAGTAGAGTGACACAAGGAAGAAACGTAGCTGGTGCAATGAAGGCCTAGATAAGAAACAGAGGCTTGAGTGTTGCAGCTGCATGAGGCTTACAGTAAGAAGTGTAAGTGCCAACTTTAATATATGGATGTGAGACTATGGTGTGGTATGAAAATGAACAGTAAAGAGTAAGAGCAGTGGAGATGGGACTGCTGAGGAATGCACGTGGAGTACAGAGAGTGGATAGGATCCGAAATAATGTGATTCGTCAGACATGGGGGTGGGGTGGGGAAGTCTGTGGACACCAGAATCGAAGAGTGTACTGAGATGGTTTGGTCATGTGGAGAGAATGGAAAACAATCGAGTGATGAAAAAGGTATACCTGGGCAAATTTGAAGAAGGGAGAAAGAGAGGAAGACCAAGGAGAAGGTGGAGGGATATAGTGGATGAGAGTGTGAGGAAGTGTTGTTTGGAAGTCGGTGAGGCTTGGGGTCTAACAATAGATCGAGCTGGCTAGATGAATATTGTGACGAGACGCCCATGATCAGGGATGTGGCACCCCTTTTTAACGTGACAGTATTCAGACTGACTCTATCAGATACGTTTACATGAAGTTACAGAACATGATGAATGTTTTTGGCGTGAGAGCCTGCCTATGATGAAAGACTAGAGAAGCTAATGTTCCCCACATTACAGGAACAGAGAGACAGGAAAACTTGATTATGATGTATGGTTGGGCAAGTAGAAAGTGCAAAAAATAATATTGCAGTATATGGAGACATCTGGCAGTGCCCTGTAGTATGCCCATGTATCTTTATGAATGAAATATTTGCAGCTTAGAGCCTGTGTCAAGTAGAATGTGATTGGCTGAATTTCTGAGTGGTCTATCTATCTATCTATTGCCAGACGCCTCAATCCCGAACGGGGTGGCCACAAACAAATCGCCTCCATGTCACTCTGTCCCCTGCCATTTCACTACCACGCTCCCAACTCACACCCCCCTCTCTCATATACCTCTCCACTCCATCCCTCCATCTCATCCTCGGCCTCCCCCTCCCTCTCGCCCCCTCCACCTCACTCACATACACTCTCCTCGTCAATCTTTCACCCTCCATCCTCTCCACATGCCCAAACCACCTTAACGTGTTTCTCCTAACGCTTCCCATCACGTCCTCAACCACACCACAACGCTCCTTCACTTCCTCATTTGTTAGTCTGTCTCTCCATGTGACTCCACATGCTCCTCTCAAATAACTCATTTCTACTGCTCTCACTCTTGACTTCTGTCCTTCCAACAGGGTCCAAGCTTCACTTCCATATGTCAGAGTTGGTATCACAATACTGTCATGTAACAACTTTTTCACTTCCATATGTCAGAGTTGGTATCACAATACTGTCATGTAACAACTTTTTCACTTCCATGCTCACCTCCCTGTTTCTTATCACTGCTTTCAACGAACCAGCAACCTTCCTTCCCTGCTGTACCCTTTCGAGCACTTCACCCTCCAGACTACCATCCTTACTCATCACACTGCCCAAGTACTTAAATTCACTCACATTCTCCATATCCTTCCCATCCAATCTCACTGTACACTCACTGGCTTCACTTCTCTCGAAGACCATCACTTTACTCTTCCCCACATTCACCTTTAGATTCCGTTTCTTACACACTCTCCCAAACTCATCTACCAAGCCTTGCAGCTCCCCTTCGTCTTCACTCAACAACACAGTATCATCTGCAAACAACAGTACAGGGAGTTTCCAAACACTGCCCTCTCTCACTAGGGCC
>JAGKTI010006187.1:24368-41675 GCA_018397915.1 Birgus latro | reverse complement strand
TGAGTTATTTGAGAGGAGCATGTGGAGTCACATGGAGAGACAGACTAACAAATGAGGAAGTGAAGGAGCGTTGTGGTGTGGTTGAGGATGTGATGGGAAGCGTTAGGAGAAACACGTTAAGGTGGTTTGGGCATGTGGAGAGGATGGAGAGTGAAAGACTGACGAGGAGAGTGTATGTGAGTGAGGTGGAGGGGGCGAGAGGGAGGGGGAGGCCGAGGATGAGATGGAGGGATGGAGTGGAGAGGTATATGAGAGAGGGGGGTGTGAGTTGGGAGCGTGGTAGTGAAATGGCAGGGGGCAGAGTGACATGGAGGCGATTTGTTTGTGGCCACCCCGTTCGGGATCAAGGCGTCTGGCAATAGATAGATAGATAGAAGTCTCCACTTTAAACTTCCCGACATCCCCTAATCTGAATACCACTGCCAGATATTATCACTAGAAACACTATTCAATGATTTCCAAGTAGTTTCGAATCCATACTAAAAAAAAAAAACACTGTGAAAGGAATATAAAATACGAGCACATATGAGCCTCCCACTCACGCTAATTCGCCGATTGTATTCTGTCATTTCTTACTCGTATACACACTCACACTTTATTATTTCTAGTACTTTATTACACTTGTATATATATCTACAGTCCTTTACCGCTTCCCACACGATATTTAGTAGGGGTAGAGGTCACAGGGCCTTTTATAATGGGAGCAAAAGTGGCAGAAATGGAGGAGCATCATCTCAACGTGAAGGACGAGAGCAAACTGACTGTATCTCGGTAGCGAAGAGTTGAAAATGTTTGCTGCTAATCTATATGCTAAGAAATAAGTCGTAGGATATCTAGACAATACATAATAAATAAGGTAGTTCCAGGTGATTATTAATATCACTCGGGCTTCTCCCTTCCTTTCTTATGTACATTTATATTACGAGAGTAGCTCATATGGCATATTTCACGGGAAAAAAAGCAGGGGATATTAGCGAACGAGTGCAGGGTGGATGTTGCCAAGTGATAAATAGCCAATTCTAGGTATATGGCACTATCAGTTACCTTATTTTATATATATATATATTATTTTTTATAAGAATAGGGCATAGGGCTCATTTCAATGGATGTAAAAAGTGGAAAAATCCGGGGAAGATTTACTTAGTGAGAGCGGCTGAGCAGACGACACGAGAGGGTAATGGAGGGGAGGTAGGGAGGAGAGTCTAGAATGGGGGAAAATGGCTAAATTGTCAACAGTGGATGGGAGTACTGATGACATTAGCAGCTCTGACTATTGTTGGACATTGGCAGTGCTGATAGATGATACAAGTCTTCACCTGAAAGCCCGGGGGAATTAAAAATAACACAGAGTCACTCAAGTGATGCCCCACGGTATGATCCATTACACCCGACCGTCACGAAAGTGACGACCCGCTGTTAAGGGGTTAAAGAACTGTTGTTATACAGACCTATTACCTCTGTCTCTGACAGGCTGCATGGGGTTATCCCTAATTCCATGGAAGGATGATCAATTACAAGCTTTCCTCTGAACAGACTGTGGGGTAATTTATAGATTTTAATAACACACACTTGATTATTCGGTTAAGTAGAAACACGTCTGTATGCTAGAGGACTGTTACCAATGCATTTTTATAATAATATTCCCATAATATTTTATGGATATTTTACTCCATTAATGAAACAATCACACCCTTATTACCATCTTAATCTCCATATCCTATTCACAGATGAGTGGATAATATTAAGTCCATTCTAGCTTTATACGAAATATGGAAGAGTACTGGACAAGACGCATGGAGAGTTCGCCATGAAATGACTCTGAAATACAGGAAAAAACCTTTCTGTATGAGTGGGAAAGATACTTGTTGCAAGAAACCTAGCACTGCCACCTGTGTATTTGACAGTCATAGCATATGAGACAGGCAGACAGACAGGGAGAAGGGGGGATGGGGAAAGAGAATAAGAACGAGGTAGCGAGAACAAGAGAGAAGGTGGGGGAAGATAAGGAGGGAAGAAATGGGGAAAGAGGGGGAGGGAAGGAGCAGGAAAGAGAAAGAGGGAGGGAGGGGGATAGAAGAAGGGGAAACCAGTTCTCTTCACACACAAAATTGCTATCAGAGCAAATAAATTTTGGCTGAATGGAAGGATTATTAACAATATTCATAGAATATAGCCAAAAGCTAAGTAAATAGCTAGATGTATGAGAGTAAAATGAGGTGGGGAACGAAGGATGTCATACATCTGGACAAGGAGTCAGTGTTACCAGATGAAATCTGGGAGATACAGATCTGAAGTGTGTAAGAATACTTGTGGCCAATAGTACCTACTTATTACAGTACTGTACTCTACAGTAGGCGCGGAAAGTATTGACGCTTTTTTGCCAACGTCATTCTTTTTCACATTAAGTGAAATAGGGACAATACTACCCTCCCCTGTGATGCAAAATGAGCTGACGCTTTTTCAACGGGAGCTGGCAACCCTGCTTGATAGGTTTGGCACCACAGGAGCAGTAATGTTTGGGCAGCCACAGGAGGAGGATTGTCTCTGTGTGTGTGATGCACCACGAGGGCATTTTTTGACTCAAATAACAGAGTTATTTGGTTACCTACCACATTTCTCCTTTCTCTGAAATCTCCATTCTAGGAGATTTCAATGTTCACCACCACCTTTGGCTCTCCTCTCCTTTCTCTGATCCACCTGGTGAACAAGCCTACATCTTTTCTATCCTTAATGACCTAGAGCAGCTTGTACAGCACCCTACCCGTATTCCTGACCGCCTTGGAGAGAGTTCCAACATACTTAACCTTTTCCTAACAACTAATCCTTCTGCGTACACTGTTTATCTTTTCTCTCCGTTGGGCTCCTCCAATCATAATCTTATTACCTTAACGTGTCCAGTCGCTCCAGTACGGCCTGTGGACCCTCCAAAGAAACGCCGCCTGTGGCACTTTGGAGCTGCAGATTGGGAGGCCCTCAGGCAGTACTTCTTTGATTTTCCATGGAATGATTATTGCTTCCTTGGCTGGGAACTATCTGAGTGTGCCTTGCGCGTTACGGAGGTTATTCTCTCAGGCATGGAAGCATACATTCCTTTCTCATATCCTTTGACTAATGCAAGAAAGCCTTGGTTTAATCACGCTTGTTCTAATGCTGTCTGCAACAAGGAGAGGGCCTATAAGAGGTACCGGAGCCAACCCACCCCTGAATCACACCTTTTATATATTTCTGCCCGGAATCGTTCTAAGTCTGTTCTTCACTCTGCTAAAAACAATTTCATCCGTGCTAAATGTTCCCAACTCTCCAACTCGAATTCTTCTTGCTTCTTCTGGCACCTTGCCAAAAACCTTTCTAACAACTTTACATCATCATCCTTCCCTCCTCTTTTCTACTCTGATGGCTCAGTAGCTATTTCTTCTACTGATAAAGCAGACCTCTTTGCTCAGACTTTCTCCTCCAATTCCACCTTAGACGATTCCGGTGCTATTCCTCCATCACTTCCGCCCTCTGACTTCCACTTGACTGACATTAAAATTTCTTCAGCTGATGTGTTTTCTGCCATCACTGGCCTCAAGACTAAAAAGGCATACGGTCCTGATGGAGTCCCTCCTGTTGTCCTCAAAAACTGTGTTTCTGTGCTTACACCCTGCCTAGGTAAACTCTTTCGCCTTTGTCTCTCAACTTGTACCTTTCCTTCTTGCTGGAAGTTTGCTCTCATTCAGCCAGTCCCAAAGAAGTGTGACCATTCCCAACCCTCTAACTATCGTCCAATTGCTTTAACATCCTGTGTCTCAAAAGTTTTCGAGTCAGTTCTTAACAGAAAAATTTTAAAGCACCTTTCCTGTCACAACCTTCTTTCTGATCGTCAGTATGGGTTCCGTCAGGGACGCTCCACTGGCGATCTTCTCACCTACCTTTCAGACTCTTGGTCATCCTCCTTTCGGGACTTTGGCGAAAGCTTTGTCATTGCACTTGACATCTCAAAGGCTTTCGATCGAGTCTGGCATAAATCTTTAATTTCCAAACTGCCCTCCTACGGTTTCTATCCTTCTATCTGTGCCTTCATCTCTAGCTTCCTTTCTGGTCGTTCTATAGCCGCTGTTGTTGACGGCCATCGTTCCTCTCCTAGACCTATCAACAGTGGTGTTCCTCAGGGCTCTCTCCTTTCACCTACTCTCTTCCTTTTATTCATCAATGACCTTCTAAGCTGTACGTCTAACCCCATCCACTCATATGCTGATGATTCCACCCTTCACCTTTCCATTCGGTTCCTGCAACGTCCATCTCAGCAGTTACTTCAACAAAAAAGGGATGAGGCTATGGCCCACCTAATGTCTGACTTGGCTCGTATCTGTGATTGGGGTAAAAATAATCTTGTTATTTTTAATGCATCAAAAACTCAGTTCTTACACTTATGAACCCGACAAAATCTTCCTCAGGATTACCCACTAATGTTTAATAATGAACAGTTATGTCCTGCATCATCCCTGAACATGCTTGGGGTTTCATTCTCTAGGGATTTGTCTTGGAAAGAACATATTACATCTCTTGTGAAATCTGCTTTCAAGAGATTAGGTGTGCTAAGCCGATTCCGAACTTTCTTTACCCCTGCACAGTTGTTGACCTTGTACACGGGTTTTATTCGCCCGTGTATTGAGTACAACTCTCATGTGTGGGGAGGCTCCCCACATGTAGCTCTTCTCAATAGGGTGGAGTCAAAGGCTTTTCGTCTCATTAACTCTCCTCCTTTTACTGATTCCCTTCAACCTTTGTCTCTTCGCCGCACTGTTGCATCTTTATCTCTCTTCTATCGCTACTTCAATGGTCACTGTTCCTCTGAACTGTCTGCTTGCATCCCTCCACCTCTATGACGGGCACGTAGTACCCGTCTAGCAACAAGCTCTCATTCCTTTTCTGTCCAACTCTCTAATGCAAGAGTTAACCGTTACTCCCAGTTCCTCATTTATGCAACTGGCCAACTCTGGAACTGTCTTCCTCTGTCTGTATTTCCTACTTCCTATGATCTCCAGTCTTTCAAACGCAGCATGTCCAGGCATCTCGAATTGAACGGATCTTGAATTTGGCTCTCTTTTGTACTGTTTTTGCTTTTTCTTGGAAGGAACAGTATGCAGGCCTGTGGCCTTTGGTTCCTTCTTCCTTGCATAAAAAAAAAAAAAAAATTCTCATCATGCGTAAAGTAACCACAAGCAAGGACAAACGTGTGGAAGTGATTACTTTGTACAAAGCTGGCCACAAACTCCCATTTATTGCAAATCAAACAGGTGTTAGACTGACAGTGCAGAGACTGGTGAAGCGGTTCAAGGACAGTGGGGAGGCCATTCCTCCTACTCTACTTCCCAAGCCTGGGAGACCTCGTAAGACAACCTTCAGGACCCGTCAACTGATCTCAAGGCAAGTTAGCAAGGATCCAAGGCTAACAGCACGGGATTTAAAAGAAAAGAACCCACAGTTGCTGGCAGATGTGTCTGTCAGAAGTGTGCAGCAACTGTTGCATGACGATCTGGGCTACAGGAGTTTTTGTGCTCGTAAAAAACCACTGCTAACTGCACTTCAGAAGAAAAAGAGAGTAAATTTTTGTAAGAAATATCTTGCCTGGAGTGAGGAGCAATGGAAAACTGTGCTTTGGAGTGATCAGTCAACATTTACTGTCACTGGTACCCCTTCATCACGAGTGTACCGCAAACCAGGCAGTGACCCCCTGGATCCTAAGTACACTTCCAAGTTTGTTAAATACCCAGCCTCACTCATGGCTTGGGGCTGCTTTACATATTATGGTGTTGGTAGGTTGGTAATTCTACCTGCAAATGAAAAAGTGAACCAGAACAATTATTTGGAGCTCTTATGTGATGTTTTAAGTGACTCTTTTGATAAAACCAAGGCAAGAGTATTTATGCAAGATTCTGCCCCTGCACATGTTGCAAAGTCAGTGAAACAGTGGGTAACAGACTGTGAGGTTCCCTTTATTCGAGATTGGCCCGGAAACAGCCCAGATACCAATCCCATTGAGAATTTATGGGCGCACATGAAGCGGCACATCATCTTTGCCTAAACTTGAGGCTGCAGCTATGGAGCAGTTTTAGTCCGTCTGTTCTGCAAAACTACGCCATCAGTCTCCCCAGACGCCATAAGAAGATAATAAAGGTGAAGGTGAATGCCAGTAAATACTAAATTCAATGGTGAGTGTTAATTTAGTTGTTTCTCCTTGCTAACCACAAGAATGTTTTCTTTTTTTAAGATGGCGTCAACACTTTCCGCGCCTACTGTATTATGATCCTTTAATGGTTTTCATTAATACTCTTTATTAAGTGGCAAAACAGTGTCAAGGTAACAACATCCTTTCACATAAAATTAGGCAAAACAGTGAACAAAATCTCCCCAAAAAGTCATTCTATTATATTTTCCATCCATATTCAGTAGTACGATATCGACAGTGAATATTGGCATCAGAAAAAAAATGCAAATATTGGCTCTGTATTGGTTTGACGAATCATATCAGTAAGAGCACTAGTCCCTACAGAGTAGCAGGAATGGCCGAAAATAACCCTATGGTCCAGTAATTGGTCCTGAATTTGAGTTGCACCACCCAAGCCACCATTGTGTCGTAAGCTCCATGAGCCACCATTGTGTCGTAAGCTCCTCCACCAGTTGGGAGGAACAGTTACCAAGACAATGAAGGTGACCTAAGAGGCTCTCCACTGAGACATCAGGGGTAACAGACCCAATTTTCCCATAGGAAAATTTGCCACAAGATTATGAGTGAGCCAGTCAGCACCTGACAGGTCAGACCTCCAGCTGGATGAGGGACTGAAGTGGCACAGTGATCTTGGCCACATCACCAGCAGACACATAATGTGATTGTCGATCCCTTACCCAACCCCGTAAGTTAACCCTCAATTCAATGGAGACACTTTGATGGCATCTGACAGTGGGGATTTAAAAAAAAAAAGTGTTGTCAGCTGACCTTGCAGTGTAGACAAGATGCCGAGTTTCACTGGTGGCACTGCTGTGTGGGGAGGAAGGCCAGGTCCACTTCCCAGGGGCTCCACCCTAATTACTAGTGACAGACATCATCCTTGCCCTTTTGCCGGGAACAGTGTCCACTCCGAGGCAGGGATGAATTTCATATGGGCATCCTGAGAGTTGTGGTCATGGAAGACTCCATGACAGGTCAAACACCTGGCTGATATACACAAGAAAGCAAAGCGGAATCACTGCGGTATCACAACAGAGCACATCAATGCCGTGGACTATGATGGCGCAAAATCAATGAGGGTTTATGTACCTGGAACCAAGATGGTGAATGGCACCACTGAGAAGCACATGTCTGTTGACGACTGGACCATGGCAGCATCTCACCATAGATGTGCTTCATTTGGCAGTTAAATCACTCTGTAATCCCTGTTTTTTCAGCATCTGTCAATTTCATGTTTATATCAGTATACCACATAAAAGCTCATTCCCTCAGGATACTCCCTTGGATAGTTTATGGGTGGCTTCATGGTGGAGATCTGGCCAGAACAAGAATAATCTTCATTAACTTCATTTCCCAATTTGTATTCACCCCTGCTGAAGAGGTACAATAAGGTCGTTATTGGTAAGGGCAGTTTCACCATCATTTAGACCAAATTTAGTTCCATCTTCTTAGGTCAGCCTACTTCCAGTATAGAGGTAACTCCCCAGTGGGGGGAAAGTAGAGGTCGTGGTTTTGAATAACAATATAAATATCACCTGATTTATTGAAATTGGCACCTGTTTAGGGTTCATACTTTTGTTATTCAATCTTTTGATTGAGTTAACTACTTCCAAACCATGATGCCAGTTGAGATATTCCATATTGTATTACTTAAGGGGAAAATGTTTATTTCTTATATAATCAAAGGGTTATTTTTTCACCCCAGAGATTGAGAGGCTCGTGTTTCTGATCTGTTAGCAATACATGAATGGAGTTATTCACAGGATGAGTAATAAGTAAGTAGACTGTGGAAACTGGTTTTTCAGTGATTTTGTAGCCAGAAGGAACACTCTTCTTTCCATCTCAGGTGGCTTTGCATTGAGTGACAGACTTAGTGGTTTCCTGTAAGCCAGGAAACCATTTACAATGCTGGATGGTAACAGTATAATGAACCATATGTGTTCTATATGTGTCAGCCATTGGGTTTGTGGAGGGCTAGTGCCGCTCCCCGTAAAGCAACTAACTGTTAACGGATTATGGTGTCTGGCTGTAGATAGGTACGTCAGGGAAGAAGCTGTAGAAAACAGGACATGGAAACTCATTCATATAGGACCCCTCAGTGATATCATATATGATTAGGGATAAGTTCGCAGATAAGATGTCAACCAAGTTCTGTCCCTCATGCTCATCAGTGCTGTTAAGAATATACCCTCCAAACCCAAGAATGTGTCTTAGTGAGAGAGGACAATCAAAGAATATTTTGAAGTGGGATTTATTAATGTGAAGCACACATTTGAGGAGTAGTGGTATTTACCATGATTTCAAATGCCTCTCCATGATCATTGAGCAAGAGTTATTTTTATCTATGTTATTGATAGCTTAAATCTCATAGGCTCCAGTTGGAAAGGTGATAACAAACACCTCTATACTCATAGATCCATTGGTCGCTGGAATTGTCAATGTTCAGAACTGAGTGGTACATTTTTAGCTGAGGATTGCAATCTCATGATTTCCTTGAGTATAGAGGTGAATGGATGGATACAAGTCACACTTACCTAACCCTTCTAGACTTGCCCTTGGTGCCCTCAGTAGCACCACCCTTTTTCACTAGGGCCAGCATTCTTGCCAGCCATGATTTTCAAGTCACAGGTTTCAGTATTTCACACAAGAAGTCATCACTCCACTTTGTATTGCACTCTGCACTAGTTGTTGTTCACTTGCCCTGTTATTTGGCATTAGCAATGGTATTTCAAGAAACGAAGCAAAAGGGAGTGATCACATCGATTGTAAACACTGGGTGGCCATCTTGGCTCAGATGTTTGACTGTTGGCTTACACAGAAGGCACTTGCGTCTCATTGTAGTACGCAGCCACCACAGTTATTGTATAAGCAAATTTTGCCATCATTATTGTGAAACTGTGTATAACTTTTAGTTCATCATTCCATCAGTGTATTGCATGCCGAACTGACATATACCGAGGCCATACTGTATGTGCATTGTGTGTATTTACCTATTTGTATTTACCTATTTGTAGTATACAGGAATTGAGCTAAGCTCGTGTTGTCCCGTCTCCATATCTACATTCATCTAATCTAGTTTTAAATACATGAATGTTTTTCGCCTGCACCACCTCTTCGTCTAAGTCATTCCAAATACTTATGCTTCTATTCGGGAAACTGAACTTTTTGAGATCATTAAGACATCTACTTTTCCTCAACTTGAAGCCATGACCTCTTGTTCTTCCATCATCCAACACAAAAAGATCCTCTCTATCCACCCTTTCCAATTCTCTTACATTTCTAAATATCGTGATCAAGTCACCTCTTTCCCTTCTCTCGTGCAGTGTTGGTAACTTCAGTTTTTCCAATCTCTCCTCGTAGGTGAGTTCCCTTAAACACGGTATCATCTTCGTTGCCATCCATTGGACCCTTTCTAGTTTATCAATATGCTTCTTCAAATGAGGTGACCATACCACCGCCGCATACTCTAGTCTTGGTCTTATCATGGTCACTATCAACTCCCTCAGTATATCTTCATCCATATAATTAAAAGCCACTCTCATGTTGGTCAGTAATCCATAAGTTCCCCCAATAATTTTGTTTATATGCTTTTCTGGTGACAAGTCATCCCGAATAATCACTCCCAAATCTTTCTCATCCTTTCTTTTACTAATCATCTCATTGCCCATTTTATATGTCCAGTGTGGTCTTCTTTCACTTATACCCATTTCTAATACATGACACTTCTTGGCATTAAAGTCCATTTTCCAAGTCTGGCTCCAGCTGTGTATTTTGTCCAAGTCCTCTTGCAGTTCTTTACAACTATCAATACATTTAATATGTTTCATAATTTTAGCATCATCTGCAAACATACTCATGTAACTATTCAAACCCTCTGGCAAATCATTTACATATATCAGAAACATTACTGGGGCCAAGACAGAGCCCTGCGGTACTCCACTAGTCACATTTCTCCATTGTGATACCTTGTCTCTTATTACTGTTCTCATCTGCCTTCCTATCAAATAATCTCCCATCCACTTTAATAGTTTCCCATGCACCCCTCCAAATGTCCTCAACTTCCACAGTAGTCTCTTATAGGGTACCCTGTCAAATGCTTTCTTAAGATCCAGATAGACACAGTCTGCCCATCCCTCTCTCTCCTGTATGACATCTGTTACCCTACTGTAGAAACTTAGTAGGTTAGTAATACATGATCTTCCTTCCCTAAAACCAAACTGTCTTGGTGTTATCACTTCATTTTCTTCTAAATACTTTATCCATCTTTTTCTAATAACTTTCTCACAGATTTTACAAACAATACTAGTAAGTGACACAGGTCTATAATTAAGTGGATCCTCCCTATCTCCTCCCTTAAAGATTGGCACAATACTTGCTCTTTTCCAATCTTTAGGTAACTGTCCCTTTTCAAGCGAGGTTTTGATAATGACATAAACTGGCCACACTAACTGGTCGGCACATTCCTTCAGGATCCATCCAGCCACACCATCTGGTCCCATTGCTTTTCTCACATCCAAATCCTTCATCAGCTGTAGCACCTCATCCATGTCAACTGTAATTTCGGTCATTCTCGTCAGCCTGGGTTCCATTTCAGGCTCCCTAAATTCGTCTTCCAATACATAAACTGACTGTAGCTTGTTGTTCATTATTTCACACAAGTCTTCCTCTCTTTCGTATGTTTCATCTCCATCCCTCAGTCGTATTATACTGTCCTTAACTTTCATTTTGCCATTTACAAACCTATAAAATAGTTTTGGCTCTTTTTTACAGTTAGATACAATATCTTTTTCGTATTTCCTTTCCTCTTCTCTCCGTATCCTTACATATTCATTTCTAACCTGCTTGTACTCCTCCCCGGCCCTTTCACTACACCTTCTTCTCACTTTCTTCCATGCTTTTTTTCTTGCCTCTTGTGCCATCCTACATCTGTTGTTAAACCATTCTTTCTTCCTTTCCATAGCTGCAGAAAATTTTGGGACATACTTAGTAACTCCTGTTTTATATACTTCTATCAAAAACTCATATTTCTCATCAACATTTGTGATCATATTCATTTTACTCCATTCTACATTTTGGAAAAAGTTTCTCAGGGAAGCAAAGTCTGCCTTCCCATAATTGTATCTATTTTCTCTGTGTTTTTCATCTCTTTCTCCTTCCCTCACTCCTACCACATCCATCTCAATTACCAGATGATCACTTTTACCAAAGGGGCAATGGTAGGTTATGTTCCTCACATCATTTGGGTCCTTTGTGAATAATAGGTCAAGCCTGGATGGTTCATCAACACCCCTAATTCTTGTGTTTTCTTTGATCAACTGGGTTAACATGTTTTCCATCATCAATTCCATTAATTTATTTCCCCACGATTCTTCATTGTTCCCAGCATCCATACTTTCCCAATCAACTTCTCTACAGTTAAAATCTCCCATTAATATTATTCTATTTCTTCGTTCAATTAACATTTCTAGCCTAATAATGGATTCACTTATTAACTGTTCGTAATCTTCCTTTGTCCATGCCCTAGTTTTGGGGGGCATATAAAAAACTATTACATCCGTTTTTTCTCCATAATTGTCCTCTATTTCAACTCCCAAAAGTTCAGCCTTAGTATTTTCAATTTCTATATTCTTTACTCTTAGGTCATTATGGGTTAATATCACTATTCCTCCCCCAAATTTGCCTTCTCTGTCCTTCCTCCAAATCTTATAATTATTCCAGCCAAATAATTTTATATCGACATCTTGGGGCAATTTAGTCTCTACTAGGCAAACAATTTCAGGTTTATTTTCATTTAAGTAGTCTCCAATTTCCCCTTTCTTAGATATTAATCCATCTACGTTACTATACATGATGCTCAGATTTGCTGCCCTGTTGTTATCTTTACTCGTTCTTCTCTTTTTCATATTCATATCCATCCCCTTTGTTTCCTTCACGTCTTGTTCTTCACATACCACTTCCTTGCCTTCATATCCATCACTCTCCAAAAATAAGTTTTACGTTCTTCCTCAGTCCTCCTGTCATTTTTTTCCTTTACTTGGTCCTTCAAAGATTTTAAGACTTCTCTTTCTTCTTCATTCAAATCTTTTCTTACTATGATATTTTCCATTCCTGCCTCTTTACTTAGTTTCCAGGTCACCTTAAGTATGTCATTTACAACACTTTCTGAAGACATCTTAACTCTCACTGGTCTTGCTTCCCCTTTCTTATATGGCCCTATCCTCCTTACTTCCTCAATTTCTTTTTCCCACTTGTTTCCTTCGGGATCGATCTTGTCCAATATTTGCCTCACCTGATTTGAGTCTCTCTCGAGTCTCACAGACCTAACTTTTTCTTCTTCTTCCCTGTTTCCAAATATTATCACACATCTGTTCCTTTCTACTGTTTCTCTCACTATTTTCTCTTTTTTCTTCAATATTTTCACTACATTTTCTTCCATTTTTTTCTTGTTCATTTCCCTTTCTTCCTGAATAATTTCCCTTAGACTGACTACTTCTCTCTGTTCTTCTTCCACATGTGCCCACTTTGCCTTTTGCTCTTCTAACACACTACTTACCTTCTCTGTTTGGTTACTGCTTTCTTCTAGTTTTCTCCATAATTCAATATTTTCTCGTTTTAAATTCTGGATCTCCTGGTTTGCTGTCTCATTGGCCTGTATCAAACTCTGTATGGTATTTTCGGTCTTTTCAGGCATGTCTCTTGATACTAGATCCTCCACTTTCTTTTCTAGACCACTAATTCTCATAATCAATGTTTTAACCAGGTCCATTACATTTGTTTCACTGTCAAATCCTGGGAATTCCGGTTCTCGAGTGTTTACATGGTCGGCCATCTTTAAGGTCGGTTACAGTACTAAACTGAATAGCTGTTCCCAAAATTCCTATAAAAACATTCATGTATACTTAATGACAACTGTTCTTTACATTTTTGATAGACTATAATAACTTGCAATACTTAAAATTATTAACAAGACTGGAGACAGGACAATTCCTGAAAACTACTTAGGGTTTGTTGAGGCGGTTTGAAACACGTCTTCTCGCTGAGGCTGCCACTCTGTGTGTGTGTGTGTGTGTATTCATTTGAATGACAGTAATCTCTTTGTGTAGAAATCATTATCCTTCAATAAGTAGATAATTTCATTTGGGGATGATTGTAGGCCCAATACAAGCTGTATTGCATTGCACCAGGGGTCAGTACAGTTCACTGCAGTACTCTTTAATATGGTACATACACTTATGAATTCATGCTTGGTAATTTGTCAGTCATCTATGCTTTAAAACAAGCTTTTATTTTTCTTACATCTGTTTAACACATGTTCATTATCTACTGCATAGTACTGTACAGGTGTTTTGTTACTGCATAATATATCCTTGTTCCCATACAGTGTGAAGAACAAGTCCCATTTGCTAGTGTAATCCTAAGTGAAGTAGGAGGATCACGGGTACAAGGGCTGGCATGGAACCCAGCGGATCCTAACAGCGTGGCTGTGGCTGTCTCACCTTCTTTACTTGCTGTTGTCACACTTCGAGAGAGTCAGATTGACATCAAGACAGAAAAGGTTCCTGCAAGGTGGGATACAGTATATATTTTATAACAATGCATAATAATTTATTCAGACTTTTAATTGAGCTCAGTTGATATCATTCTTCTTGCACATGGCCAAAGGGAACGACCCTGGTCTGACTTTGATGAGGTGCTGTCTACCACAAGGGGATGCGAGATCCCTGCACGTTTTTCAAATGTACTATACCTGTAGGATGGCCCCACAGAAGCAGTTGCTTACCTACAGTTGATGGGTTTTTGCTTACCTGTAGTTGGTGGGTTTCCTTGCCCAGATAGAGCAAGGTTAAGCAAAATAGGTGATATCAATATGGAGTATTGTTCTGGTGCAAAAAATATGGCAGTGTATTTGGGGATAATCATCTAAGACAGTGGTGGTGGCCTTATGGGGAGGAGGGGAGGGGGAATATGGTCTGAATAATGCTTATCAGAAAATATTTGTGGTACTGTATTTTCAAAATGCGGTATTTAATTTTTTGTTTTTTATAACATATGATAATGTGTGTCATCTTCAGACTGTCCCCCCTAGTCTTGAGGTTTAGGGGAGCATCTTGCCTCAAAGTGATGGTCTCTGTCACAGCAGTGCTTTGTCAGACACAGAAAGTTTTATATATTTTTTTTATTTGTATTATCCAATCCTATGTCACCCCACAGAGAAGCGTAGGAACCCGGGGCTAGGCAAGTTGGTCCTGACATTTAAGATGAGAGTGACCAGCCTCGCTCATCCCTGAATGGCATTACGTAAGCAATAAACCCCAACCACCCCTTGGATATAAACCTTCACCAGCTCAATCCGATTGGAGTGTCGTAATTACCCACTAAACCACCAGGTGCCATAATTTGGTAATATGGTCACCACCCAGCATAGTAAATGGTTTCTTGGTGTACAGGAAACCATTTGGCATGTCACTCAGTGTAGAGTCACCCATAGGCAGAAGGAAGAGGAAAGAGTGAAGGAAACATAGACAGAAGAGGGAGTGTACAGTCACCTATAGGCAAAGAATGAGGAGAGAATGAAGTAAATTACTAGTTTAGGAATACACAGTTGTACATTTTTTAGTAACCCATTTTTAATGCATTCATGTTGCTACAGTACTACAGACAGAACTGAAAGCCAAGGAGGAGACCCTATGACATACATTCACCCATCAATCTTCTACAAAGATGCAACACAAACAACACAACCAGTTTTCCAGAATTACACAACATTAGAAATATTTCCACTCAGTGTCAGACCTGGTCACAATCAAGAAATCAGCATTTTCAACATTTACAGTCCCCCTGACACCTCTCACACTGTACCATCGCAATACAATCCTTAGCTCCTACCCCTAAGACAGACACTCAACTCTCATTGCTGGTGACTTTTACACAAAAACACTGCCTGCTGCAAGCACAGTCAAAAGAACTGTAGAGACCTCAACATTGCTTTGCAACTCAGCAACATGTATGTTCTCGCTGACATCTCAGAATACACTCTCATCCCACACCAGGCAAACTTAACTTCCACCTCCCCAGACATCACATTCTGTTTGCCAACAATTGCGCTCAACACCACTTTGTGAACCAAACCGAGACTTGCAACGGATCATCTCCACATTATTATCGGCATAGAAAAACAGTCCAAACGAGAGTGATCATGCCTCACATACACAAACTCCACGAAAGCAGACTGTGCAGAATTCACAGAAGAAACAGAACAGCACTTCAGCACATTAAACAGTACACCCATCACCAACATTAATAGGGACATCACAAAATTCTACATCATACTCAACACAAACACAACATTCCACAAGGCAGCAGAAGATATTACAACCCAGACATAACACCAAAGATTGCCCACCTCATAAAACAACACAACAAACTTAAACACCTTGATTCACTGTTCGTTGACAAATTGGAGAAAGAAACATTGATGTGGGACTTAGTGTGTATTGACGTTTCGCCTCATGGCTTCCTCAGAATACAGTTGCTGAATATACACCACATTTCCTGTATGCATAGCAGAAGGCAATGTAGGTGTGAGTGGGGTGAGGTATTGGCTGGGGGTGGTAGGGGGGCAGGTAGGGTAAGGAAGGTGAGGTTGAGGAGTCGCTCGAGTCTGGTCTCTACAAACGGTTCACCCCGAACGCCGTCATGTGGCTGTGGTATGTTGATGACATCTTGGTTTTGCACCCAGACGTTTCAACATAGACAATCTGCAGGACAGACTTAATGAAGTGGAGCTGTCAATTCAGTTTTCCCTTGAAGAAGAAGCTGTCAGTTGCTTGCCTTTCCTGGATACCCTGCTCATTAGGACCGACAATAAGTTGGCATTTAAAGTGTATAGGAAAACCACAAATAGGAATTATCTTATTCACTGTTCTTCCAACCATAACATTAGGATTAAGAAAAGTGTATTAACAGGGTTCTACCTCAGAGCCTTGAGGATTTGCAGTGAAGATCATTTGAAAGAGGAATTCCAGTACATAGATAGCACATTTTCTAAACTGAAGTATCCAAAACACATGTTATCCAGTGCCAGAAAACATGCCAAGGCTATCAGGGAGTGGGCAACGTCTGAGAAATCCAGTGATGTGACATGCATAATCCTGCCCACTAACAATACAAGAAACAACATTGCACATTTTTAAGAAATTCAGGAACTTAGGTAGCTTTTAAGACATTTCAGACAGTGGATGAACTGGTCAGACACAGGGTATGAATCAGCAACACAGCCAAGAGAGGTGTTTACTCCATTCCATGAGCAGTATGTGATCAGGTATACGTAGGTGAAACAGGGCCTGATTTGGAAGAGAGAATAAAAGAACACAAGTATGCAGTGAGCCGATACAACACCAACAGTGCATGTGTAGCTCACAGATTTAATACAGGTCTTGTAATGAGATGGGAAAATGCAAAAATTTTGTACAAGGAAGCAGTCTTAAAAAGATTCAAATGTCCTGAGGCAGCTGTTAGAGCATGTTCCAGTACCACTGAACAGAACAGTGGATCTCATCACCTATCGAAGTCTGTGGCCAAATATATTGTCAATAGGAAGTCTTCCTCACACCACCACCCCTAAACTCAGAACATCACTCATCCTTCCTTCCCATCCATTCCCATCCCCTCTCTTTACCCAGCTTCTTACCCACCTATACAACACTTGAACACACACACACACACACACACACACACACACACACACACACACACACACACACACACACACACACACACACACACCACTTGAACTCAGAACGAGCCAAACTTTGAGTGAGACATCATCGCTAGTTTGAGGGCGCACATCAAATCTTGGCGAAAGTATGGGAGATGCGAAGTTAGGTTAGGTCACTTTAGGCAAGGTTTGGTTAGATTAGGTCATTATAGGTGTGGTTGGGTTCAGGTAGATTAGGTATAGACGGATTAGGTTAGACTGGGTTAGAACACGTCGGTTTAGATATGTTTAGCTTGGGTTATATTTGCCGATTATAACCCAACCTCATCAAATCTAAACCGATATTTTCTGACCCAATCTAACGTAATCCATCCATACC
>JAGKTI010006187.1:0-11190 GCA_018397915.1 Birgus latro | reverse complement strand
CACACACACACACACACACACACACACACACACACACACACACACACACACACAAGTAAAGATAACAACAGTGCAGCAAATCTGAGCATCATGTATAGTAACATAGATGGATTAATATCTAAGAAAGGGGAAATTGGAGACTACTTAAATGAAAATAAACCTGAAATTGTTTGCCTAGTAGAGACTAAATTGCCCCAAGATGTCGATATAAAATTATTTGGCTGGAATAATTATAAGATTTGGAGGAAGGACAGAGAAGGCAAATTTGGGGGAGGAATAGTGATGTTAACCCATAATGACCTAAGAGTAAAGAATATAGAAATTGAAAATAATAAGGCTGAACTTTTGGGAGTTGAAATAGAGGACAATTATGGAGAAAAAACGGATGTAATAGTCTTTTATATGCCCCCCAAAACTAGGGCATGGACAAAGGAAAATTACGAACAGTTAATAAGTGAATCCATTATTAGGTTAGAAATGTTAATTGAACGAAGAAATAGAATAATATTAATGGGAGATTTTAACTGTAGAGAAGTTGATTGGGAAAGTATGGATGCTGGGAACAATGAAGAATCATGGGGAAATAAATTAATGGAATTGATGATGGAAAACATGTTAACCCAGTTGATCAAAGAAAACACAAGAATTAGGGGTGTTGATGAACCATCCAGGCTTGACCTATTATTCACAAAGGACCCAAATGATGTGAGGAACATAACCTACCATTGCCCCTTTGGTAAAAGTGATCATCTGGTAATTGAGATGGATGTGGTAGGAGTGAGGGAAGGAGAAAGAGATGAGAAACACAGAGAAAATAGATACAATTATGGGAATGCAGACTTTGCTTCCCTGAGAAACTTTTTCCAAAATGTAGAATGGAGTAAAATGAATATGATCACAAATGTTGATGAGAAATATGAGTTTTTGATAGAAGTATATAAAACAGGAGTTACTAAGTATGTCCCAAAATTTTCTGCAGCTATGGAAAGGAAGAAAGAATGGTTTAACAACATATGTAGGATGGCACAAGAGGCAAGAAAAAAAGCATGGAAGAAAGTGAGAAGAAGGTGTAGTGAAAGGGCCGGGGAGGAGTACAAGCAGGTTAGAAATGAATATGTAAGGATACGGAGAGAAGAGGAAAGGAAATACGAAAAAGATATTGTATCAAGCTGTAAAAAAGAGCCGAAACTATTTTATAGGTTTGTAAATGGCAAAATGAAAGTTAAGGACAGTATAATACGACTGAGGGATGGAGATGAAACATACGAAAGAGAGGAAGACTTGTGTGAAATAATGAACAACAAGCTACAGTCAGTTTATGTATTGGAAGACGAATTTAGGGGGCCTGAAATGGAACCCAGGCTGACGAGAATGACCGAAATTACAGTTGACATGGATGAGGTGCTACAGCTGATGAAGGATTTGGATGTGAGAAAAGCAATGGGACCAGATGGTGTGGCTGGATGGATCCTGAAGGAATGTGCCGACCAGTTAGTATGGCCAGTTTATGTCATTATCAAAACCTCGCTTGAAAAGGGACAGTTACCTAAAGATTGGAAAAGAGCAAGTATTGTGCCAATCTTTAAGGGAGGAGATAGGGAGGATCCACTTAATTATAGACCTGTGTCACTTACTAGTATTGTTTGTAAAATCTGTGAGAAAGTTATTAGAAAAAGATGGATAAAGTATTTAGAAGAAAATGAAGTGATAACACCAAGACAGTTTGTTTTTAGGGAAGGAAGATCATGTATTACTAACCTACTAAGTTTCTACAGTAGGGTAACAGATGTCGTACAGGAGAGAGAGGGATGGGCAGACTGTGTCTATCTGGATCTTAAGAAAGCATTTGACAGGGTACCCTATAAGAGACTACTGTGGAAGTTGAGGACATTTGGAGGGGTGCATGGGAAACTATTAAAGTGGATGGGAGATTATTTGATAGGAAGGCAGATGAGAACAGTAATAAGAGACAAGGTATCACAATGGAGAAATGTGACTAGTGGAGTACCCCAGGGCTCTGTCTTGGCCCCAGTAATGTTTCTGATATATGTAAATGATTTGCCAGAGGGTTTGAATAGTTACATGAGTATGTTTGCAGATGATGCTAAAATTATGAAACATATTAAATGTATTGATAGTTGTAAAGAACTGCAAGAGGACTTGGACAAAATACACAGCTGGAGCCAGACTTGGAAAATGGACTTTAATGCCAAGAAGTGTCATGTATTAGAAATGGGTATAAGTGAAAGAAGACCACACTGGACATATAAAATGGGCAATGAGATGATTAGTAAAAGAAAGGATGAGAAAGATTTGGGAGTGATTATTCGGGATGACTTGTCACCAGAAAAGCATATAAACAAAATTATTGGGGGAACTTATAGATTACTGACCAACATGAGAGTGGCTTTTAATTATATGGATGAAGAAATGTTGAGGGAGTTGATAGTGACCATGATACGACCAAGACTAGAGTATGCGGCGGTGGTATGGTCACCTCATTTGAAGAAGCATATTGATAAACTAGAAAGGGTCCAACGGATGGCAACGAAGATGATGCTGTGTTTAAGGGAACTCACCTACGAGGAGAGATTGGAAAAACTGAAGTTACCAACATTGCACGAGAGAAGGGAAAGAGGTGACTTGATCACGATATTTAGAAATGTAAGAGAATTGGAAAGGGTGGATAGAGAGGATCTTTTTGTGTTGGATGATGGAAGAACAAGAGGTCATGGCTTCAAGTTGAGGAAAAGTAGATGTCTTAATGATCTCAAAAAGTTCAGTTTCCCGAATAGAAGCATAAGTATTTGGAATGACTTAGACGAAGAGGTGGTGCAGGCGAAAAACATTCATGTATTTAAAACTAGATTAGATGAATGTAGATATGGAGACGGGACAACACGAACTTAGCTCAATTCCTGTATACTACAAATAGGTAAATACAAATAGGTAAATACACATACAACAAGCACTTACACAGTGCTGGGATCAGCAATCTCTTTCCTCCAGTGACTTCTTTTTCCTTAGCCAACATTTACTTCCCTCTCCCTAAAGATTTCCCACTTCACCTGTCCCTTGTTTCATTTCTTTCTCTCCATTGTTGTGCAATGATCTGTAATCCCTTTTCTTTAGGACCTCACCTTCCTTGCCCTACTTGCTCCCCAACCATCCCCAGCCAATACCTCACCCCCCCTCACATCCCCACTGCCTTCCGCTATATATACAGATAATATGGTGTATATTCAGCAGTTGTATTCTGAGAAAGCCATGAGGCGAAACTTCAGTACAAACTGAGTCTCACATTAGTGTTTCTCCAAATTTAAACACAACTCAGCTCTGCCACACTCACAAGACACCATCACAGGGCTTCAAGAACTAAACACATAGATCAGCAGCAAAATTAGTATTAAAAAAATAATGAAAAAAAAAAAAAAGGCATTTGTAACAACAGTTTGCCACTCCACAGACATCTCTTGGCTCTTCAAAATACTTGATAATATTACTAAATCATAGATAAGCACTTTCAAGACCCATGTCACCATCACCTCCAACACCCAATACATCCTATAAAGAACAAGCAAACATACTTGTTAACCACTGCTCAAACATAAGTCACATAAAACCAACACTCAGGGAGTCTGAAAAACAACCGTGTCATAAGCAGTTCTTTCCACTCAACCATGGTGCAACATCCTTCACTTTCAAAAAGACAAACAACATTACAAGAAAGCAAAGACCCCAACGATCATAGTGCCAGATGGCAGCACCAACCTGCCCCTGAAACATTTAGGACCACAAGACATCCAGACCTACGCATGTATCAGTAATTGCTCACAGTGCTGGATGGCAACACCAAGCTACACCTGAAACATTTAGAACCACAAGGCATCCAGACCTTCACATATACTAGTAACTGCTCATATGCACACTGTCACATTGCTACTATTTAGAAACATGGAGCATACATCTCTGTACCCAAACAAAACAATGACCCTACACTACTTTCTTCATACAGACCCATAACACTACTTAGCACACCATCCAATAACTGCCCATTCTCAGCAGTTACACCCCATGTCCCCCTTGCTTTTTCAGAACATGAATTAAGAGCTTTACATTCTACAAGCACCTTACTAATCTCACACAGCAAGAACTGGATGGCATCAACTCTGCGACACATGCACAACACAAACTTCTTGCAACAGTAGATATTAGTAAAGCCATCATTGCTATTCCCCAACACAAACTAATCATCAAGATTTACAACACTTTCATAAAGAACACTGCCAAACACTGGCATCCCAACTATGTATTTGGTAGATAGGCAGATAATACTGGCAAGTAATTACGAACACGAAATTTCCCCAAAGGAATTCCACAGAGCTCCATTCTCTCACCCACATTCTTGAACCTGTACATGCATAATATTCCCACACCTTAACCACACACAGCAGTGCCTCATATGCAAATGACATCACCATGACAGCTACACAGCACTTTGCAGGCACAACCTCCACACTGCAGCAGGACTACCTCAACTCACTGTTGACTTTGGTTGAGGACAGTAGGCTGATGATTGCCCAGCCAAATACACCACCTCACTCATAACTAGTAGTACACATGAACACTGATACTCTCCATACATCAAACTTAACAACATATGTGTACCACACACTCTTCATTAAGATTCTTGGAGTGACATATTACACTGAACTCACCTTCAAGGACTGTGCATGAGACATCAAGAGGCAGTGTACCCCTCGACTCAGTGCACTCAAGGCAACTACAGGGACAGACTTTGTGCAACAAAAAGATATTTATTCTACAAACATTACATTAGAGCGTTGATATCCTATGCATCCCTTACATGGGCTCCTGTCCTATCTAATACCTACTGCAACACCTTACAGATCATTCATACAGAGCAGTGTCCTATGCTTCACCACTGCCTGCACCAAAACCACTCCCATAGCCCATTTGCATTCTGAAAATAAAGTCCTCCCTGTCAGAGGCTACCTTCATATGAGGGGCACACAGTTCTGTGCAGCAACCTGTGCCAATACACAACACCCCTGTCATTACATGATGGAGACACACAGCACACATAGGCAGATATGACGATTATTACACAAATGTTATCAAACCCTCTACAGCAATATCCCACCTCCAGACATTCCAACACTAGCATTGAAAAATCAACATACTTCATGTGCAGGGCAGTACAGCACCACAGCCATAACATCATACTTCAAGCCCCCCCTCCCCCTCCTGATATCCACCCATCAGAGGTGTCCATAAATAGAGATGATCGAGTTACCTTTGCTAGGCTAGAGCAGGAAATCACCCGGCCCTCTCAGCTGCCAGCTTGGACTTGGGTTGGGTGAAATCACAGATGACATATGCCCATCTTGTAGAATAGTTCCATGCAACATAGCACATATAATGGAGCACTGCCCAGCACATGCCACATTAAGATGCATACACAACATAATTGGTGTAGGGAACCTGTGGGACATTCTCATAAGGGCAGTTCCTTACCTATGGTTGATGGGTCTGCTCAGGCAGACGGAATGGCGTTGAGCAACAACAGCAACTACTTGCATGCTTCCGGCTTTGCTCTAGGTACAGGTGTGTGTTTTCAAAATGATCAGCCGGTTGCCTGTTCTTCTCAGTCTCAAACTAATGCTGAGATAGAAAAGAAGATATTAGCTTTGGTTTTTGGAACTGAGAAATTTTGTTGGTGTAGCTTCTATTCCATAAAAAACATGAGCTATACTATGGCCATCCCCAGTGTGGGTATTCCTTATGAGGTAACATATCATTTTTTGATTACATTAAATTAGATTGTATGGTCTGGTTCACTGGGCATACTGTTTAACCCGCTGAGTCCCACCGATGTACGATGCACATCGCTACTTGTTTCCGCGGACAGACCCAACGACGTGCATCGTACATCACAGTTGCAAGGCCCATTGTGTGCACATTTTTCAACATTCGCTGGTGATTTTTGGTTGGCATATGTGGGAGACCTTCCTCTACCTGCTGTCAAGCGGGGATACTGCCTGGACCCACCTAACCCCCCTCCCCCCACACTGGGCAATTCACCTGTTAGCAGTAACCTAGCCAGTAAAGGTATGTTGCCCCACGGTCTCTCCAATGACAAAGAAACAAAGAAGCTAGAGGTAGAAACAAACAGAAGTGATGAGGTGGTAATGTCATAAAGGAAGGTGCCATATACTGGGGTTTTGGGTGAGTGAACATTGCTTATAAACGCCTATATTATTGTGTGAAAACCAATATAGACTTGTACTACACATAAATTCGTACCAAATAAATGAAATTAATACGTAATTTAAAGTGACTTGAATTAGTTAACCCTTCCATAGTTCGTTTTCTTTAGCCAGGTACCCTGAAAAAGAAGGAAAATGTAAATTTGAGGGACACCTGTATCAACATTTTTTTTACCTCAGGATCACGATTTCTCTATGAATCTTCGATGTTTCTCACCAAAAGCAAAAGTTTCAGCCAAAAAACAAAAAGTCGAAAATCAGTCGGGATCTGGGGGTAGGCTGGGTTAAAAACTGGTCGAGATTAGACGGGTTAACATCTCATCCACCTTTATCCATTTGCATGTTTTTGGATCCTACTGCACCCCATTTTTAGGTGTGAATGTGAGTAGGATAATTTTGATGACACTGACTTTGTTTTAATGTGAAAATGTAAGAATTAATAGTAACATGAGTATTTTCTTGTTGTATAACAGGGCAGTTGGATGGTCTCCTAAGGGAAAGCAGCTGACTGTGGGCTTGACAGATGGAAGCTTAACACTTTTCAAGCCTGATTTGACAGTTGTAAGAAATGTGCCACAGCCACCCATGAATGGTATTGGATCAGTGCTTAGCATTACCTGGTTTACTAATACGGAGTTCTTCATCAGCTATAAATCGGAACTGGAGGAGGGAGCTCATGGTAAGAAACTGATGAATGTAGTTGGAAATTTATGAATAATGCCATTGACTATGTATTGTATGAATGAACTGGTTTCACCATGCTGGTGTAGAGTGTATTGATATCCATAAGTTGGATACCAATATGTATTAGTCCTTTAAGGACATTTTTCTGAAATAGTTTTTGTCACAAACTAATGTAAAATATGTGATTCCATTTTTTTCTAGTCATGATGTATGTGAATGCCCCCAAAGCCAAGGATCCCAAGTTCATCACTTATGACTACCTATGCAACTACAACCAGGGACCTCGACCACCCATGTTTTATCCTGCTTTCTTCCCAGAATGGTAATTACCTTTATTTGTAACAGTGCTCTGTTTACATCCATTCCTTGCTATTTACACATTATTTACACATTATTTACATTTCCATTTGCACTGTTTTAGAACTGCTTCAGGCTGTGGTAATCAAAGAAGCAGGTTTCGCAGAGGGGAATCTGGCACTCAGCGCACTGCCAAGAGGTGCATTTGTACTCAGGTGTGCATCTGGTGGTATGTGCACACACCTGGCACCTGTGGATCGCAGCCTTCCTCTTCGCTGTGGTAGGCATTTGCACCAGTCTGTGCTGATCCATGTACACCCTCTGCTTAAGTCTGTCAGGAAGTCTAACAGAATGGCACCTTGGAGCTGTTACTGTCACCCTACCATACCTCTCAAGCAGCTTCTGAACACAAGTCCTGGCAAACAACCTCAGGGAGAAAGACTTGGGTGGCTTTACCTTCATCTTGTACTGGATGAAGGCGTTCAGCATCGTCATGTCAGTGAGATGCAGAAACACTTTCCTGTACCACCTAGTATTCTTCCTGAGGCAGTCGATCTCTCCAGTCATCATGTCGGACTTGTCCACCAGCCGCATGTTGATATTGTAGTCAATAACAGCGTCAGGTTTCATCACAGGTTCGCCTGTCCTATGGTCGACCTTCCCACTGCCTTTCAGTTCCCCCATGTGTACGGTGGTGAGCATGTGCACGACCCTCTTGTCATGCCACCGTATTGCCAGCATCTTCTCTGACTTGCGTAGGTGCACGTCTCCTTGCTGGGAATTTCCTGCCTCGGGGAATTTGGGGAAGTGGGTACGATTGCTCTTGACAGTGCCGCAGGAGCCGATGTCGTGCTCTGAAAGGTTTTTAGCAAGCTTTGGTACTGTTTGCTAGTTGTCAGTATACAGCACATGATTCCCACTAAAATACCTTTCAAGCAGCACTTTCACTACACAGCCTGAGAAGCCAAGGGGGTGTGTTTTGTCCAGATCGACAGTGCTGGCTGAACAGATGATGAAGTCAAGGATGTACCTCATCTTGCAGTCACACAGTACAAAGAACTTGATTCCAAAGCAATGACGTTTGCTTGGAATGTACTGTACGAACCTCAGACGTCCTCTGAACAGAGCCAAGGATTCGTCTATGACAACCTTCTGAAATGGGTGGAAGAATGACATAAATTTATCCTTCATTCTGTTCAGAATCTCCTGGATCTTCCAGAGTGGGTCAGTCTGGGAAGGTACATCGTTGTTGGTGAAGTGCAGGTTTCCTATGATATTACGGAAGTGATCTCTGGCCATGTACTTATTGAAGGTGGGTGAGGGTAGTAAGGGATCCATGGACCAGTAATCTTCCAACTCATGCTTCTTTGAATGGGGCATGAGAAGCATGAGGGCGAAAAACACATACAGTTCTTGCACTCCAAGCACGGTCCACTGTTGCATTTTTGCTGCACCTGCACCACTTGCAGCACGTTGTGACTCGTACCTGTTGGTCTCATCACACATGTGCTGCATGACTTCATCATCAAGGAAGGCCAAAAGGTAGTCCACATATTCAGCGTCCTTGTCAAGAGTGAAGGCAGGCTGTATCCCTGAGGAACTCAAGTCAAAGTGGAGTTCTTCAGGGACAAAATCGGAACCTTTCGTCCACACGAAGGCGTCCAGGGTTCCCTCTTGTGGCGCTGTAGGCTGGGTGTGTGTGGGTAAAGGTGGCTGTGAGGCAGACTGGGCCGTTTCAAGGTCACTTCGACTCGCCCTAGGTTGCCGTGTACCACTAGCAGCCCTTACTCTAGAGACTATTCTGCTTTTACGAGTCAGGGATTTACCTCGTCCCCTACGGCCTGCCTTCACTGTAGGTGCTGGTGGAGACTCCGACAACGAAGACTCAGGAGAAATTTCAGCTGAAGAGGTGGAAGATATTAGTGAAGTGGGGCTGGGAGTGCTGGGAGGTGATTCACCTCAGTACCCATGGCGGGCTGGGTCACGTGGGGCCAATGTTCCGGGGCTAACCTGCTTCCTCTTCACTCCCTTCCCAAATTTCTTCTCTTGCTGCTCTAAGGGCTCCTTTCTCTTGGAGCTAGGACGAACCTGGGGGACTGAAGCACTCGTAGTGGCAGTTTCTGTCAAGATTTCCTCCCCAGGCTCTTCACACGAAAGATCAAAGTCACTATCCATCATTATCATCGATAATTCAGCCAGTTCACGTTCCACAGCAGAGTCACTTAGTCCTTTACTGCTTCTCACACGAGGTTTAGTAGGGGTAGAGGTCACAGGGCCCTTTGCAATGGGTGCAGAAGCGGCGGAAATGGAGGGGCACGAGTGCGACATAGTTTCACCTCAAAAGACGACACTGAACTGAATGTGTGGCATATATGGGCAGCCAAGGGTTGACAGTGTCAGTGTGGTGATAGCTGCTAATTTATATGCTATGAAATAATTGGTAGGAAATCTAGACAATACATAATAAATTAGGTAGTTCCAGGTGAATATAAATATCACTCAGGCTTCGCCCTTCCTTTCTTATATGTTTATATTACGAGAATAGGTCATATGGAATATTTCAAGGGGAAATAAACAGGTAAAATTAGTGAATGAGTGCATGTGGGGTTTTGCCAGGTGATAATTAGCTAATTCCAGGTGTATGGGACTATCAGTTACCTTATTTTATATATATATATAAATTGTATAAGAATAGGACATAGGGCTCATTTCAATGGACGAAATCAGTGGAAAAATCCGGGAAAGATTTGCGTAACGCGGTGCGGCTGGGCTGGCGAGAGGAGATGGTAATGGAGGGGAGGTAGGGAGGAGAGTCAAGAACGGGGAAAAATGGCTAAAATGGCAACAATCAATGGGAGTACAGATGACATTAGCAGCGCTGACTGTTTGTTGGATGCTGGCAGTACTGATAGATGATACAGGTCACCACTTGAAAGCCTGGGCGAATTCAAAATAACACAGATTCACAGGTCACCACTTGAAAGCCTGGGCGAATTCAAAATAACACAGATTCACAAAAGTGACGCCCCGCGGTATGATCCATTGCACCCAAGCGTCACGAAAGTGACACCCCGCGGTATGATCCATTGCACCCAAGCGTCACGAAAGTGACACCCCGTGGTTAAGGGGGTAAAGCAAAATTTGCATTTAGACAGCTTAATTTTTAAACCAGCATCAGCAAGCTTTTGTAGGGGCTGGTCTAATTTCTTGAGTTGTTCATCTGTGTTGTTATTTGCAATAATGATGTTGTTAAGATACAAATATTCCTTTTCCTAGGATTCCAGACAATACATAATTCATGAGTCTTTGAAATGTTCCTGGTGCTGTCCTTAATCCCATTGGCATTCGTTTGTATTGATAATGCCGTGTATTTGTGAAGAAGGAGTGTATTTATGTGATTCCTCATTTGATGCTATTTGATAATAGCCATTAAGCAAATTGATTGTGGAAAATACATTACAGTATTTTCTGGTCCAATATTGTGCAAGACATCACTTAGCAATGGCAGGAAACCGGTCTGGGATTGCGTGATTATTTAGTTAACAGTAATCTACTACCGCAAGCATTTCTCAGTTTCATTTGGGCATGAAAAATAATGGAGCATTTCACAGGGAGACTTATGGCTCAGTAATATCCAGTTTTAGCATTTCAGCAATGTACTGGGTATGTTGTGATTGGGCAGCTCCATAGGCAGGTACAAAAATAGGTTGTGTGTCTGTGTTCATGTTAGTCTTGTGATTAATCCATTACCCCTGGGGGTAGGGGGTTTTTCAAGAATTCTCCCCCAGTATCCCTGCTTGTCGTAAGAGGCGACTAAAAGGGTTGGTGGTGGGTTAGTGCCCCACCCCGTAAAAACAACTAACTTGTAGGAGGAGGCTGTAGCACGGGCCGAACAGGGTAGTACTCCCGAGGGGAATGG
>JAGKTI010006186.1:25942-41688 GCA_018397915.1 Birgus latro | reverse complement strand
ACACACACACACACACACACACACACACACACACACACACACATGCAGACAGCGAGAGAAAGAGAGATGCACTGGCAAACACACACACACACACCCACACACATACACACACATACATAGAAAGAGAGAGAGAGAGAAAAAAAGTAGTTCACAACGACATCACCCACTAATCATCCTCAGTGTTTGTTATTGCCGTAGGAGGAGTGGTCCCACGTCTTACGAACTGCTATTTTGATGGTTGACTATAGCCATTCAACACAGTGAACAAGTAAAAATGAAACAAATAGAGTAATGATATTTAATACTTTACCAAAATATTCTTTCTTTAAAATTATTACCTATTAGACAGCATATTATGGAAACTAATTGAAACGCATCCATCACATAGCTGAATTAAAGGGTGTATGTCTCCGTGGTTGTTCAATCTGTATATGGATGGGGTTATAAAAGAGATTCAAGGTAGGCAGTGGATGTTGGAGCGGCCCTAGTGAGAGAGGGCAGTGTTTGGAAACTACCTGTACTGTTGCTTGCAGATGATACTGTGTTGTTGAGCGGAGACGAAGGGAGCTGCAAGACTTGGTGGATGAATTTGGGAGAGTGTGTAAGAAACGGAATCTAAAGGTGAATGTGGGGAAGAGTAAAGTGATGGTCTTCGAGAGAAGTGAAGTCAGTGAATGTACAGTGAGATTGGATGGGGAGGATATGGAGAATGTGAGATCATTTAAGTACTTGGGTAGTGTAATGAGTAAGGATGGAAGTGCTTGAAAAGGTGCAGCAGGGAAGAAAGATTGCTGGTTCCTTGAAAGCAGTGATAAGAAACAGGGAAGTGAGCATGGAAGTGAAAAAGCTGCTACATGACAGTATTGCGATACCAATACCAACTCTAACATATGGAAGTGAAGCTTGGACATTGTTGGAATGACAGAAGTCAAGAGTGAGAGCAGTGGAAATGAGTTATTTGAGAGGAGCATGTGGAATCACATGGAGAGACAGACTGACAAATGAGGAAGTGAAGGAGCGTTGTGGTGTGAATGTGGATGTTAGAGGAAGAGTTAGGAAGAACACATTAAGATGGTTTGGCCATGTGGAGAGGATTGAGAGTGAGAGACCGACGAGGACAGTGTATGTGAGTGAGGTGGAGGGGGGGAGAGGGAGGGGGAGACCAAGGATGAGATGGAGGGATGGAGTGGAGAGGTATATGAGAGTGAGGGGTGTGAGCTGGTAGCCGGGCAGTGAAATGGCGGGGGACAGAGCGACATGGAGGCGATTTGTTTGTGGCCACCCCTTACGGGATTAAGGCGTCTGGCAATAGATAGATAGATGTCGAAGATTTGAGTCACTATTCTGTGCAAGCTGCTATTAAAACAATACTGACACTTCCACATGTTATCCTCCTCTTTCACAGTCCCCAAAATCACTCCTCCCCCTCTACCTCCCTCCTTTCCCATCCCTCCGCCTCGTCTTGCCAACTTCATCGGCCTGTCTCAGCTCTTCGTATAGAATGTATTCACTCATTTTAAATACTCTCATATTCCCATTCCTGCCTTTCATAGGAACGCGACAGTGTTGTATACAATCCGTCACTCACATTCATGTATGCTTTTTATGATCCTTAATTTTAAAGTTGATTTTTTTTCTTCTTTGTCGGACTTTGAGCATATATTAATTTCTGGCTTGTGGCCCAGCAGTTATATGTGTCACACATTGATCATCCATTACGACATTGGATTTTAATATCACAATGTTGACACCGATTATAAGTTTAATAGTATATAAGCATCAATTTTGGTAAGTTTGTATAACTTTCCTGTCGATTCATCGGGGTGCGAAAGAATCTCAGCATAGTATAAAGAGCCCCCTACACGATCAGTACTATTGACACAATATATTGACCCGATAGTATTGTGCAATATGCGTCTCCCTACGTGGCTCCATATTATTGCTCAGTATCGTCAGTCTTGCAAACGACCTCAGGGAAACATCCTGACTGACACTGACATTACTTTTATCGGAATTGCAATAGCCAGCTGCACAAAAGAGAAGAAAAGACGCAGATGGATGAAAGAGTGGTACAAGAAAAGACATGAGTATAGCAGTGAGAATTTATTGAAGGATATAAGGGTCAGTGAACCAGAGGATTATAGAAATTATATGCGAATGGACAGTGCAGCATTTGACGATTTACTGAAGATGGTAGCTCCAATTATTTCCAAAGAACACTGTGATGCAGGAATGTATCTTTTCAAGTACACGGCTATCAGTAACACTACGACATCTGGCCACCGGCAACACATTCGAAGATCTGAAATTTGGTAGTACAGTGTCCCCTCAGTCGATCAGCTGTATCTTGATGGAGACATGCGAAGCTATTAGTCACTGTCTCAAAGGATATATAAAAGTAAGAAATGAAGGGATTACAGTTTCAATATTTTTATATGGAAAATGGAAAATGATTAGCCTAACACAATGAAACATGTAAATTGCACTAAGAGAATAGAACACGTTATTGTGATAATCAGGCTATACTTATGTTTAAAAAAATAATACAGTATACCGTCTTGTTTTCATTAGCATATCTATTAATCGTAATATTATACCACGGGATATAGCCTACCTGCTGTCAGGGTCGGATTACCAGGTATAAGCAAAATGGGCAACTGCCTACCAGGCCACTGCCCGTCACGCTCCATCCAGACTTCCAGAGTGGAATAAATGTACGCTTTGGCCGTCCAGATAAGGGCCATCATCCATCAAGCCATCGAAAAAGGCCATTATAGGTCATGCCAAAATTTCACTGGAAATAACGGAAAAAAGAGATCTGTCTATACGTTGGAGGCCAACCGTCTACGTTGCCTGCCGGGCCACACCAGGGTTAATCCGACCCTGCCTACTGTAGAAAATGTCTTCCCATCAGTGATATGAACAATTTTGTAATATTAAGAGAAATCCTTTCATGTGTAGCTGGAGTACATAATTACTATAATTTCTTATAACTCACACGTAGACTCAAATTTCTAAGTGAAGGAAGAAAAATAATGGCTAAGTGATGTTCCTGTTACAGAATTATCTGTTACCACATTCGCCTAACCTATGTCAGTGATACTATACTGGCTGCTTGACTCGTCTGAAGGTGGCTTACTTATTGGTGTACTTGCTCTAGTCATTGGTGCACATATAACAACTGAGTGGCAGTGTAATGTTCCCATTTGACCCTCGAATGATATATCATTTATAGCCTCCTTAGCAAACAACATATGTGTAGGATTCATTTTCTGCAACTCGACTGCCCAAGCACTTGCTAATTCTGCATATTCATTATCAGTGTCGCGGAGACGCTTGCACGCCAAAGTCAGTAGTTCCTCCCGCTGATCCGTCTTGGTCTTCTTTTCTGGTGAAGTTAGTATGAAAGATTTTGCTGATGTGGAGGTATCAACCTGGAAATCGATGATCACAAACATATAAATACATATGACATTCATTTACAACCTACGGTACATGCGTGTGTGTGCTGGTGTATAAAGATCATGGTACTCAGTTATATCTGAATTTACTTATTAATTTATTTCATTCCTTTAGCTTCCCAGGACAACAGATGAGTGGAAGGTGATTGCAGAGGGCTTCGAGAAACACTGGAACTTCCTGCAGTGCCTTGGTGCAATAGACACCAAGCATGTGCAAATAAAATGTCCACCGAACTCGGGATCTATGATTTACAACTACAAAACATACAGCATTGTATTAATGGCAGTTGTAAACACAATAATATATCATTTATGGCACACAAGATCATTGAATAAGAAATTATATATAATCACAGGACAAAGTATTGTATAGCCTAGGGGTGGGAAACCTTTTTTATCTATCATTGGAAAGCAGCATATATAGCCTATTACCTAACAAATATTTCCTTTGATACTTAACTTCTTAATCAAATCTAGAAGTATACTGTATATAAGTAACTTATATATTAAACAACTCATTGGATTGTGGTCCGATTCCAGAGTCCATTGTACCTTTTTTTGTGTAGCAAAAAAAAAAAAAATGAACAATTTATTGGATTGTGGTTGGAATGCAAAGCTTATTGTACCCTTGGATTATGTAGCATGTCTATTTTGCCATGGGACCTTTCCTGCTAGGTTGAAGTAGCCACAGTATCTCTCCCTTACTATTTTTGCACACTATGATGGATTTCTAATGTTAATGCTCCGGAAATTTTAGTAGCTGTGGTATTGATCGCCATGATCCCTCATGAATCTGCCCAGTCTCTAAATTTTCAATGTCCACACTGTCTTGACCAATGTATATACCTAATTTTCTTCTTGGTAAGTAATTATGTAAGTAGCAGCATGCTAAAACAACGTACTGGGCTTTATCAGGTGATACATAACTAGGCCTCTGGAACACACCAAACCGAGCATTCAGATTTCGAAACTCATTCTCAACAATGCATCTAGCTCTGCTAAGCCGATTATTGAATATACGTTTACGAATATTCAGTTCGGCTTGACTGTATGACTTCAACAGGTTTTCAAACAACGCAAACATATCATTTCCTATCAATACATATGGGACTTGCCTGTCAGCGTGATGTAGTTACTGATCTCTTAACATCTGTCCAGATGTGTGGCTAATTACACCTCCATCAGACACCCAACCATTAACATCAACATCTATCATTATAAATTCATACTCAGAGTTTACAACTGTCATTAATACAATGCTGTATGTTTTCTTGTAGTTGTAGAACATAGGTCCCAAGTTCGGTGGACATTTAATTTTCACATGCTTGCCGTCTATTGCCCCAAGGCACTGCAGGAAGTTCCAGTGCTTCTCGAAGCCCTTTGCAATCACCTTCCACTCATCTGTTGCCCTGGGTAGCTGAAAGAATGAAATCAAATAGTGTGTAAATTCAGATATAACTGAGTACCATGATCTTTATACACCACCACACACAAACATGTACCGTCACGGAGCAGATCATAATCTGGTTTGGATTTTAATCCAGACTTTTCTCCTCCAGTTCGTGAAAAATGAACAATATGATCAGTTTAGGATCATAACAATAGCTGGTCGTGAGGCTGATCTTACCAGTGATGTTTTTCCACAGCTTTGCTTGGCCCTGCTTGCCATTGATAATGATGATGATGATGATGATGATGATGATGATGATGATGACTAGTTAATTTACGCAACTATAAATTGTGCTGAAGCCAATTTTATGGCAGATGAGGTACCACACACGTGTGCCTGCGTGGAAGACCGGAGGGGTAATTTCAAGAATATATGAGACCACCGTATTTTGCCGCTTTCCTGTATTTCATTTCATTTTTTTCCCCAAAGTCTTTCTTTTTTTTCTTTTCCCTGAGTGCATTTCCTAGTTTCTTTTGGGCCTCAAGACAGAGGGACGCCATCATAGAACCCCGTCTCAGCACAAATCTTCCCTTATAAATGTAGTAAATTTTATCCAAACCCAACCCATACATACTATCATAGCCTCATTTATTCTAGCCTACCCAAACCTAGCTTACCCTAACTCAGCCTAAATAAAAATTTCGTATCCTAAACTAATTTATCCTAACGTAACAACCTAATTTAGCCAATCGTAACCATTTCTAAGTTAATCTTAACCTTGTTAACCATATGAATCCTAACCTAACCTTTTCCTAAATTTAATTCAAATTAATCTTAATCTGCTGGTTTCGGCATTTACAAAATTGTGACACCATCACAATGCAGTGCTGGAAGGTACCATTATCCTCTTTAAAAAATCGTACTTTGCATATTGACGGAATCTGTTCATGCCTGACAACGCATTTCTGTACATTCACAAAGTCCATGAATCAATCCATTTTTTTTTTCACCTAGATGGTCCCACACATAGATATAAATACACAGATGCCACATGACGCTACTTTCGATGCGTCTGCGCCGCACCTATCTTGAAACGGTGAAAACAGACGATGAGCTCCTGACATTGTACATAGTTGACCATTATTTACCTAGGAATGCCGCAACAATGCTGCTTTTTAATGTAAAAATCGTCGGAATATAGAAACAAGACAACAGGAAATAACTTTCGACGTTTTTTGTGGTAATTTGACAATGTCAGCAAGACAATGCATCAGTAATGGCAATGTCAGTAATGTACCATGACGTCTGATGTACCAGCATGGATATATAAACATAGATGCCACATTACCTACTTTCGATGCGTCTGCGCGACCGTCATCTTGGAGTGGTCAAGGCAGACGATTTTGTGTTCCAGACAATAGGCAAAGTTGACCATTGTTTACTCAGAATTGCATCAACACTGTGCTGCTTTTAGGTGTAGACTTTGTCGGAATATAACTATGGTGACTCCGGTAGAACGGGCGGCTCAACTGCCTGGTTATGCAAGCGTCCCTCGGCTGCTTCCCTATCCCCCGAAAGGAGGATGGTCGGTTGCAGAAGGGAAATTTAAGCCTGCAGCCCACCAAGCTTACGATTCAGATGAACCAGGAACCACAACCACCACCACCACAACAACAGCCACCACCATAACAACCACCACCACCATAACCAATACCATCACCACCACCACCAAAACAACAACCACCAGCACAACAACCACCACCACCACAACCCCCACCACTACCACAACCACCACCACCACAACCCCCACCACTACCACAACCATCACCACCACCACCACAGTCATCACAACAACAACCACCAACATTACCACAACAATAACAATCACCACCATCATCAGAACAACCACCACCACCACAACACTAACCTCCACCACCACTACAGCCACAACCATCACACCAACAACCAACATCACCACCACAACAACAACCACCAACATCACCACCACCACCACCATAACAACAATAACAGCAACAACAACAACAACAACAACAAACATCACTACAACCACCACCACCACAACACCAGTCGATCACCACAACAACAACCACCATCACATCCACCACCACCATAAACACCACCACCACCACAACAACAGCAACAACAACCACAACAACCAATACCACCACCACCACAACAACAACCACCATCACAACAACAACAACCACACCAACAACAACAACCACCACCACCACCATCATCACAATCACCACCACCACCACAATAACCACAATCACCACCACCACCACAACAACAACATTCGTTTTCATAATCTGCATACACTCTAAAACAAGCGCCATCATTCCGTGCTGGACCGCTCCAAGTGGCGGCCGCACAGACGCATCGCCGCTGTACTATAGCATGGGCGATGCGGCATCACAGGGAAATACCTATACATGACTTTGACCAGGACTACTTTGAATGACGAATCCTTCACTTCTAATTAGGTTGGGTTAGCTAATTTTAACGTAGATGAAATAAGAGGTGCAGACATGAGCTAGGGAAACTCCCCACCCCTCCCACTTTATTGACTAAGTACAGTACATTATAAAAATAAGATTGCGACAGATCTTATCTATCTATATACCTAGGCTGCTTCCCCAAAGAAAGGAGTTAACCGAGATTGGACGACACGCTCCCAATTTATTCATCCACACACACACATTCATTCGTATCTTAGCCCCAAGGGGAGAAGGGACAGATCCTCACCGCACCACACTGCACAAGGGTCAACTGGTCAGTGCAATCAACGACATCTGCAGCAGGGCCCGACAGCAGAGCTGGTTTACCTCTGCCACATCATAATGGGTCCAGGCTCTTACCCGCACCTCACATGATCAGCGGATAAAATCAAATAAGGGAGAATGTCCCCTCAGGGCCGCGTCACCATTTATTCATTCACAATTTCTCTCCAATCATTCCTATCACTCGCAGCCACTCCTCCTTGCTCTGCATACATCTCTCTCACATCTAACGCTCACTTTCCTCTGTCCATCCATCCTATTTGTGGTCTTCCTTTCAGCCTTACACCTCTCACATCCGATCCAGTTACCTTTTTCACCAGTTGCTCTTCATCTGTTCTCTTCATATGCCTAAACCGTCATAACGCTCTCTGCTCAACTCGATCAGCCATCTCCTGCATAACTCCAGTCTCTCGCACTTCATCATTTCTCACTCAGTCCATATGCATCACTCCACACATACTCCTCAGACTCCTCATCCCCATTACAATCAAACTTTTCCTCTCTGCTACACCCATATTCCATGTTTCAGCGCCATATAATGCAGTCGGTACCACTGCACCTTCATACAGCCTTCTCTCCATTCTAAGCGAACGATATCTAAACATCCTTTTCATTCCTCCCAGCACTTCGTCGACTTCATTCATTCTAAACTTCACTTCCACGTCTACTCCTCCATCAACAGCAACATGTGACCCTAAATATTTAAAAGATTCTACCTTCTCAAGCAACTCAACATTCAAAACTATATTGATCCTCCTACCATCTGCCAACCTCGTACATTTTTTTTTATTTTTTAATAACAGAAGAGAAGAAGGCAAAGGAAATGAATTAAAAAAAATCCATACACCAGATTCCTGGTGTCCTCCATTCATGAAATATCTGAAACAGTTGGACTTGAACAGCTGTAGGTTGAACTTCGGAGGGAAACAACTCTGGGGAAGCAAATCCCAGAGAGATGCAGTTCGGGGAATAAAAGAATTCAATAGGTGGAAGTTCTGCAGTATGGCTGTGTGACATTCCAGTCATGAGTGCTGCCAGATGCCCATGTAGCACGAGAGAAGGCATGGAGAGGTGGCACAATGGGCGCAACTTCGTCTGAGCATTTACCATAAAAATATCTGTAAAAATAATTCAAGGGAGGCAACATTCCTTCTTACTTGTAGGAAAGGTAATTTATTTGTAATAACAGGGTTTTTAGTAATTCCAACAGCTTTGTTGTTTTAATGCAACCACTCCAAATCCATTCCACAAGGGTGAGCAATATTCAAGCTGAGAGCGCACATGACTCTCATAAAGTATAGCTAACTGCTCGTCAGTGAAGAAGTTATGGACTCTGTACAATAATCCAAATTTCTTTGAGGCGGTTTTAGCAAGTAATCTGACATGAGAGGTCCAGCTAAGGGCATTGTTAAGTGAGACGCCGAGAATTTCAATACTTTTGGAGATTGGAATAGTAGTAGCACTGAAGGTAATATACGAATCTCAATATCTGTTCATTAGTAAATTGTATAGATTTGGTTTTACTAACATTAAATGAGACAATGTTGTTTTGTCCCCATTCACTGATCATAGATATGTCTTGATTTATGCAGATGGCTGTACTGAGTTGAGAATTAGAGATATCAGACTTTGTAAAAGGGTGTCTGAGTGTGAATGAAATATAAAGTGTTGAATCATCTGCATACGAATGGATGGGATTGTGGGTGACGGATAAGAAATCATAAATATGAACCAGGAATAGAGTTGACGCCAGAACTGATCCCTGGGGCACGCCGGCATTAATTGAGTGGAAATTGGAATATACATCGTCTACTTTTACTTTTATTTTTCTGTCACTGAGATATGGGTCAACAGAGGAACAAAAGACGTTAGTCCATAGCAAGGGAGTTTTAACACAAGGGAACAGCGCCATACTCTGTCGAAAGCTTTAGAAATAGCAAGGGCAACTGCATGAGTTCCTCCATATAGGTCGATTGATTGATGGATGGTACGAGTCATGAGACTGAGTACGTCAATAGGGGATCTTTTGTGGAGAAAACCATATTGTCTATCACTAATTTAGTTGTTGGATTCAAGGTGTTTAACTATGTGTTTATTAATTAAAATTTCAAATACTTTGCCAAGAGAAGATGTGACAGCTATTGGTCTGTAATCAGAGGGGTCAGAAGAGCTTCCTTTCTTTGGAAGTGGGTGAATATTGGCTTCTTTCCATGAATTAGGGAATGAAGAGGTACATATGTTCCAAATAGTTTAGCAAGAACAGGTGCAAGTTCTGGAGAACACTTTTTCAAAGCAATTGGGGGAATTCCATCTGGGCCTGGAGCTTTGTGTGTAGGTAAATTGTCTAAGATGGATTTTACCTGTCTTGTCGTTTTTAAGTGGAGCAATTTCGGGAGAGTCAAGTTCTAGTACTGGGACGTTCTGGCTGACATCCTCTATGGTAGAATTTCTGGCAAATGTACTGGCAAAGATATCCGCTTTCCTATGTGGGTCATTTGTAATATTGGCATCTGAAGATTTTAGTGAGGGAATCGATGATGGCTTGTTATAGTTATTGTTGAAAGAATTAAGAGTTGACCAGAATATTCTATTATCGTTAGGGTTGTCACGTAGTTTTGATGTTTGATTATGAAGAAAATTTGATTTAGCGAGGTTTATTACAGCTTTTGCATGGTTTCTAGTAATTTTAAATTGACAGAGTGATTCAGACGTTTTTTATTTTAATTAAGTTTTATATGCTAATGACTTTTGGGCTGTTGCTCTGGCACAATTGTTTTCAAACCATTTTGGAGAATTTGATCTTATAGTGAACTGTTGACTTGGTATGAATAAATCCATACCAGCTAGTATTAAATCACTGATGTGGGACTGAGTAGAATTGGCATCACTAGGAAGAAAGACTGCCACGGAATGTCAGCAAGATAATTTCTAAATCCATCCCACTTTGCCCTATCAAAGTGCCATCAGGTCACCCTGACAGGTTCAGAACAGGGAGGTTTGGGGGGCGGGCTAACTAATGAGGCTTTGATGAGATTGTGGTCAGAGGATCCGAGTAGTGACAGTACCTCTATCCTGTATTGATCTGGATTATTTGTCAGGAATATATCCAAGAGATAGGCAATATGGTCAGGATTATCTGGTATTCTGGTTGGTTGCTTTACCAGCTGCATGAGATTAAACGATTCTGCAAACAGCTCGCACTCTAGACCAGCATCGTCAGTCCTGGCAGAATGCAATAACCATTCAACATTATGTACGTTAAAATCACCCAAAATGGTAATTTCGGTACTCAGGGCAAGGTTAAGGTTACTCAACTGTGTGGATATTGAGTCAAATTCACTGGGGAAGTGATAGACTACACAGATATATTAGGTAATATTTAGATAATTTAGTTTATACAATGAGTAATCAAAATTGGATGAAGTTTAAAATAGTATCAACTGGATATTGAGATTTGATATAGCAACAGGTGCCGCCCGTATTACGGAAGTTAGTGAGGAGATGGTAACCTGGTAAACAAAATGGGGATATTTCAGTTGAGGGTGAGATTTGTGGTTCTGTGAGGAATAGGGCCAGAGGGGATATGGACTGTAGGAAAAAATGAACTGAATTTATTCTGGTGTAAAGGCCTCAGATATTGTAAAGAATAAGGCCTCACCTTCACTTTTCCACTGACAAGCAAGATTGGAAACTGCAACAGTTGCTGCCGGCACAGTCGCTTGATGGCGACCGGGAGGACCCTGTGACACCAGCCCTACCCTGCTGGTGGTGGCAATCCAAGGTACCACCTCTTTTGATAGTAATATTGCAGCGGCCATTGCTAAAAGGGAGTGTGAAGTAGGAGGTGTGATATTTTATGTGCATGTAGTGTGGGGTAGACAGTTGAAGACAGAGGTATTGAGAGAGTATGCTGGCCTACTCTCTGTGTAAATGAAGCACAGAAAATGTCCAGCAAAAGGAGATGGTCAGGATCGAGTCCTGAGGGCTGGTGAAACGGGAGCACCAGCTCTCCCTATCATCAGCTTGACATCCACCTCGGGAGTACTCCCCTGGTCAACTAAATTGATGATGAGGAGTAGACTGTAGTCTGCTCCTCATCATCAATTTACTCTTATTCTCATTTACTCTCAATTTCCTACTTTCACACACTCTTCCCAACTCCTCTACCAACTGTCTCAATTTCTTCTCTGAAGCAGCCACCAGTGGAGTATCATCCACAAACAGCAGCTGATTCAGATTGCAATCTCTACCATCAGCATTTACCAGACTCTAAACCTCCATCTACCACTCTCGGATTCATTTCCCTTACAACACCATCCATATTAATATTAAACAACCAAGGCGACATCACACATCCCTGCCACAGCCCCAGTCTCATCGGAATCCCAATCACTAACATTATTTCCCACTCTACACATGCTCAGCTATTTACATACAAGCTTTTTACTCCTTTAAACAACCTATCATTTAGTCCATACAGTTTCAAAACAGTCCACAAAGCCTCCTTGTCAGTTATATCATACGTTTTCTCTAGATCCATGAACGCCCAAAACACATTCTTACCTTTCACCAAATAATTTTCACACAGCTGTCTCACAGCAAACACCTGATCCATGCATCCCCACCCTCTCCTAATGCCACACTGCTCATCACTATTCACTCCCTCTGTACCCTTTCTAACTCTCTTAATTGACACTACCATACATCTTACCTATAACACTCAACAGACTTATAAAGCAAGTACATTCATACTTATCACCCTTACCTTTATACAAAGGAACCACTCAAGCATTTGCCCAGTCATCTGGCGCCTTACCACTCACAAATCACACATTCAGCATTCTTACTAACCACTCAACAACAGTAGCTTCACCACCATTCAGGCATTCCACAGCACCTCCATCCATACCTGCAGTTTTCCCTGCTTTCATCTCCTCTACTGCCTCCTGCACTTCCTCCATCGTGATCAAAGAATCATTTAACTCTCCAATCACATTTATTCCTTGCACCCTTCCATGTGCCACAATCTCAGCCTCCCTTTCCTCCTCTATATTTAACAATCTTTCAAAATACTCTGCCCATCTATTCCATACTGCTTCCATCTAAGTTAACATCCTTCCATCCTCTGCTTTTACTCACTTTTCCTTCCCAGACTCTCACTTTTGCACCCTTTTCACCTCCTTCCAAAACATTTTCTTATTCTGTTGAAAATTCTCAGTCAATCACCTAGTCCACCTCTCATCTGCTACCATTTTTTTTTTTTTATCCAAGGAAGAAGGAACCAAAGGCCAGGGCCCACATACTGTTCCTTCCAAGAAAAAGTAAAAACAATACAAAAGAGAGCCAAATTCAAGATCCATTCATTTCGAGATGCCTGGACACACTGCGCTTGAAAGATTGGAGATCATAGGAAGTAGGGAATACAGACAGAGGGAGACAGTTCCAGAGTTGACCAGTTGCATAAATGAAGGACTGGGAGTAACGGTTAACTCTTGCATTAGAGAGTTGGATATAATGCACATCCATTCCCGCCCTATTCCTCTTTTCCATATACCTCTCATATGACAGCTCATCCTTCCTCTGCAGCCACACCTCATATACAGTACACTTCTCTTCTCAGCCACAGCCATACTTACTTCCTCACACCACCATTCATTTCCCTTTCTTACACCACCACCCACTCTTCTCACACCACACACCCCTTCTGCATGCCGCACCACAGCGTTCTTAAACAACTGCCATTCTTCCCCCACACTGCCATTTTCCTGATCTTTCACTGCATTCCACTCCTCATTTACTTCTGATACTCTATCATTTTCTCTCTTTTATCCAACTCACTCACTTTCAAAACCTCCCTGCACACCTAACAGTCCTAGCTCTCACCCATCTCATACCTACGCTCAACTTTCCCTTCACCAGGTAGTGATCAGACGTACCTTCACTCTCCCCTCTCAAACCTCTCACATCCAGCAATCTTCCTCTTACATTCCTGGACACAACCACATAGTCCATCAACGCTCTATCAACAACCCTTCCACCCTCCTGTCTCATCCATGTATACCTATAAATATTTTTCTTCTCAAACAAGGTATTACCAATCACCATCACTCGCTCAACACACATCCCTCTCATTCGTTTTAATTTCTTCCAGGGACACCATGCATACCAACTACACCTTCAACTGCTACATTTCCCACTCTAGCATTCAGATTTCCCATCATTACCACATTCACATTTGCTCCAGAACTCTGCAGACACTCATCAACATCATTCCAGAAAGACTCACTGTCTTCTACATTTCTTTCACTACCAGGCCCATATGCACTCAGATACCCACAACTCTCGTCCAAATTTCGCTTTCACCCACATCAGTCTCGATGGCACCTCATTCCATTCAGTCATACACTGCTGCACTTTCGGGCTCACTAACAAGGCCTACATTCTCTCACCCTTCCCCTGTCAACGCCTGACATCTTTACATTTACACTTCCAAACTTAGACCCACCTTTCCCTTTCATCATTGTTTCACTCAAAGCTAACACATCCACAAACATTCTCCCAGTCTCCTCCCTTTCAGCCTCAATCGTACAACATCCATGCACATTCACAGACCCAATCTTCAGGGTACGGGGATAACTCAATCCCCCATCCCCTTCTATATCCTTTCTCATTGTAGGAACTAAAAGAACAGAGGATGGGCTCCCTATTCCCCTCATCCCGCCCCTTTTAGTTACCCTTTACAACACGCAGGGAATACGGCGGCATAATTCTTCCTAACACAACCTGGCCGCAGAGTGGTAACACCACCCCATAGTGCGGCCAGACTGTGTCCCCCCCACCACAGGAAAGGACACAGATGCTTATGGAGGAGAAAATATTTAGAAGAGTTTCAATTCAGTACTGAGCTTGTTAATTTCATTGTCCGATAGTTGGGTGCAGTTCCGAAAATTTACCCTTTAATTAATGCCAGTCCCACACAGGCGTCTTGCCCCGACTGACTGATCATGTTTCACGGTCTGCACACTGTTATCCGACTATCACTAATCTAATTAAGTCATATTTGAGTACTTGCTGTACACCTCCTTCACATGACGTCATTGTAAAAATAAAAGATCATAGTGGTCAATAATATAGAAATAATTTTGGGGAGAGCTGGGAGAATGATTGTTTATGATCCAACTCAACCCTTCTCGAGAGATGGGTTCAGAGCAGATCACGGATTCTACTGAGTCATGGCCGACAAATCTATGAAACTGGATTCAATGGCCCAGATAGAACATCGTCTGACCATGGTTCTGTGGTGCGATCAGTGATCTGAAATGAATCCTTAGAAACAGAAGAGGCTTCAACATAACAGAGTCCCCTTGATCTTGATCCACAAAAACAAAATCATATTTTTTCAAAACATTAGTAATATCAGTCATAATGTCAGTACCAGCAGCCGTAGCCTCCGATATTGTTTTACGCTCTGGAGGGCTGTGAGGATCGGTTTACATACACTGCAATAGGAGTTCAACACAGAGAAGAGAACCAGCTTTTCTGGGGCCGATCACGTACTCAATGAAAGCCTTACAAAACTTATAAGTCGTAAACTGATCAAAATAACTAGAGCCCCAAAAGATCCCACGACACCAGCGCCCATCTCTGACTTTTTTTTAAGATGTTCTGTTTCCATTGCATAAATCCTGGACTTTCTCGCCTCAGCTTCATTGACAGCTTGCTTGATGAAGTAAAAAAGGGGAAGGGAACCTTCACCGCCAGAGTATTTCAGACGCCTCGTGTCGTCTGAGACTGATGTGTGAACTGGGTCAGGCATTGTGGACGGAATAACTGCAGTAGTTAGAGTACCAGCATTAGTAGATGTAGTCATAGTAGTAGCAGTAGTAGATTTAGTAGCAGAGATAAAAGAGCTCTGATTTTCAGGTTGTGGTGACGGCAGTGTGGTGGGTGGTGAGTCCTCCACGAGCCATTCACCACTACCTTGTGAGGGAGGACAACTTCCTCGTGTGTGCCGCATCCATCAATGCATCTTATGTGATAGCCCTCGCATACCCCATAGGTGAGAGAGAGAGAGAGAGAGAGAGAGAGAGA
>JAGKTI010006186.1:0-16510 GCA_018397915.1 Birgus latro | reverse complement strand
TGTTCTTTTAACATCGCATCTAACACTCCCACAACCAGTCCAATATCTGGCACTTGTACATCCAAGAACACAATAACCAAGACTCTACCAACTCTCCTACCAACGTTCTGCCAACTTTGCTGCCAACAGGTCTGATCGTGGTATGCACCGCACGCAGTAATAAGTCTTAATATCCTCTAACCACTACCACCATTACAGTCTACAACTCACACATACCACATACCGTATCACTCCTACAATCAACATCCTACCAACTCTCCTGCCAGCATCCCACCAACTCTTTAATGAACACCATGCTAAGTTTCCTACTAACACCTTACCAACCCTGCTGCCAACAGGTCTGATCGTGGTGTGTACGGTGTATGCGGTATTAACCCGCAAGATCCCCGAGGCGTTCAACGAGAGTCAACACATTGGTTTTACCATGTACACAACCTGCATTATCTGGCTTGCTTTTGTGCCCATATATTTCTCCACCGCTAATAATGTGGAGGTGAGTAAAGCTGTTTACTGCCCTTTGATTGCAGAGTATATGCACTTCTAATGACATTTTCATTACACATGAATAGGGTCTTTTTTATTGCTGTGATCGCTCCACTATCCATAAACTTTACCGCTAATAATTTTGAGATCAGTACTACGTTTAAGGATAGTCTTCTGATAAGAGTTTATGTAGACATTAAAAAGCCAGGTCGTCAGCGCACCCTCTACCAGCTTTATACTGCGTCTCCTCATTTCAATTTTCCTTTTCTTCTGCCAAAACTTTTTCCTGGTTTGTTCTTTCCCTTTCATGAGCATGATTTTGATAGTTTTTATTTTCATTATCATCGTCTCCAACAAATTTCTTCCTCCTGGGAGTTTCCTGACAGGGACCGTGACACACCTGCCTCGACGTTAGTTTACTCTTACATATCTCTTTCACTCTCCCAGACACTTTATCCTCTTTCTTAACTATCATCAAAACATTGTTCAACTCTCTACCATGCAACATAAGGTCTGCCTCTTCCAACATTACTCTCAGTCTTACTTTCAAAGACGTCATTTGGCACTCTACCCATTTGCATTCTTCGTTGCATGTCCTTACCATTTCAGTGTACCACTCTTTATCCATTCAGTAATTCTTGATCTCTCTCCTATCGTCTTTTTTTTCCATTTCAGAATTATCATAAATTCGCTGTTACAGCCCATCCATCCTGATTATGCCTGCAGCTGTTCTAAATAAATGTTACTCGTCTTCTAAGCTTGTTAACTTGAATTCTTTTAGTGTTCACTGCTCAGGTTTCACTTTCATACGAAAATATGGGCAGTAAGCTTCATGCTAACCAGTGTACTCTTCAAAATGCAACCAAGCTCCATCAGGAAATCTGTTGACGATTCTACAATTAGCCTGGCAGCAGCAGGTGATATTTTAGGGACACTCGATTCTATCTTATCGCAGCCAAACTAAACCGAATTTAACCCATCCTAAAACATTACCTTGCTCTAACCCACTCCAATCCACCCCACAGCTACGCATCACCACCACATCCGTCACCGTCTCGCTGTCCGCCACGGTAGCGTTGGTGTGTCTGTTCACACCCAAGCTCTACATCATCCTGCTGAGGCCGGATCGCAATGTGAGGCAGTCCATGATGACCAGCAAATACTCCACCGTTAGAAGTAACCTGTCTACGTCGTCGCAGCGGGTTGATTCCACTACCCAAAGCGAAGGTAAACAAGTATATCGTATTCAGAGAGAGTTATAGATCTAAGCTAACTTTACCTATCCGTTTCCCATTGTCACAGTGAATCATATACTACATTCAGAAATACATTGGTCACAGTTAATCAAATACTACATTCACAGATACACTGGGATGAAACCTTTTAAGAAACAGCTTTGAAATATTTAAGCTAATCCAAATAACCTAGCTACCTCCAAACCTCCAAGTATAGCTGACGTGACGTAACTCAATCTGTTTACCTCCCCTTAGGAGACCAGTTCCACCAAACAGAATGAATGTAAGCTGTTATTTCATAATCAGGGACATGATGAAAGTGTTTGATCGCAGGAAATGTCTTCCTTTAATCTCTTTTTCTCTCTCCAAACTAATTTAATCTAAACTGACCTTTCCCATAAATTCTTAAAGCATATCACTCTTCTAAGTAAAGTTAGGATTCAGCAGTTAGTCCATGTTGAAAACGGGAAGTGAACAACGACTCCTTCAAGGAGCAGGAAACCTGTAACGGACCGCCGGAGAGCGAGAGCAAGAAGAGAAAGAAATGGAGAGAAGTAGTCTGTCTATCTGTCTAGTGCCAGATGCCTTAATTTCGTAAAGGGTGGCCACAAAGAAATCGCCCCCATGTCGCCTTGTCCTCCGCCATTTCCCTGTCTTGCTCGCAGCTCACCCCACTCTTTGTCATATACCTCTCCACTCCATTCCTCCAGCCTCATATATGCATTTCACGGTATTCAGCAGCTTCCCATTTACTCCATATATTCTTTATATTTTCCAGATTCCTTGTCTCTCCACACTGTAATATACTTTCTCCAGATCCGTGAAGGCTGCATACAACTTTCCCTTATCTGGAAACTTTTCCACTAAAGACCAAAGGATGAATGTCTGCACGACCTCTTCCCGTCCTAAACATCCCTGTTCTTGCAACCTCTTGCAACCTTTCTTTCCTTCTTGTATGGACTACTTCCTCCTGTCCTTCCCTCCTTCTGTTCATCCATTGCATTTGACCCTTGAGTTTCACCACCACCAAGTGGTGGTCAGAAAGTTCACTCCCCCAACCTCTGTATGCTGTTGCATTCATTTCGTATCTTATTCTCTCATCCACACACACATAATCAGTCATTGCCTTCCGTTCATTCAGTTCACCAACCAGCCTTATCATCACTTGCCACGTATAACTGTGTATCATTTTGTACCTAAATAGGATTTTGGGTATCACCAACCCCCTCACTGCACAAATGTCCACTAGAGTATTGCCATTCTTATCCACTTTTCTCAAGCTTTTCCATGCACGTTTCGACATTTGCCAAGAACTCGTCTTTCACTCTGCTTGCACGATCTTGCGCTGGCGCATACACTTACATATTTCATGTGTGGCAAAAAGGTCGTTGTTGAACGCCTAATTGCCGAGAAACATTAAAGAAACGCAGTAGGAGACACAGGAGATTTGGCAGTCAGCCCACTGAGGAAAACTTTTTCGCTTACAAACAGGCAAAGGCTGAGGGAAGAAAAAATAATTAGAAGGGCTAAACGTGGCCCCTGGTGTTCTTTTGTGTCGACGGTGAATCGCTGTACCTCACTGAGTAAAGAAGGGAAGATAATATCATCTGTGGCCATCCCCTGGACGTAGCTAACCTCCTTAGTTTCTCTCGAGTTGCTCAACCAATTACGACCAGCGTTTCCAGGATCATAAACGTACGGTTGAGCTAATGAAAGACGTAGATCATTGTTTCTTATTCGTTTTTGGCTTCGACCCACATTCTGGAATTGAGACAGGCATGGCTACACATGGAATCGGACAGATAAATTGCACCAGCAATATATTAAGGTTAATACATATTATAGTGAAATAATTTAATTGGTAATATTGCATGTTTACCTTAAACTTGTGTCAGTGTCATGACTGCCTGAAAAAAAATGAAAAATAAATTGATTACTTGATACTGCTTCATGCATTCGTGGATGTGTATTCCTGTATGTTCATCTATATTTTGAAAAATGTTTTCAAGATTATCTTGGTTAATGCATCCACCTTACATATGTATACTATTTACACACACACACACACACACACACACACACACACACACACACACACATACACACACACACACACACATACACACACATACACACATACACACACATACACATACACACCGCTCGCTGGCGCAGTGGTAGCGTTCTCGCTTGCCATCTGGTATACGGGAGTTCGCGCCTCGCTCAGGTTGCGAAAAGTTTCACTGATGAAGTGGGTGGTTACTGTCCCCCTTGAGCAAGGGGATGGGTGTGTGCGTGTGTGAAGGTCACAGCCTTGCCCATAGATCGGACTATATGAGCTCTCAGCTTCCTTCCGGGAGGGTAAAAAGCTGACGATCACTACGATCAAGTAAGTGATCCTGACCGACCCGGTGAGTTGCGCACACACACACACACACACATACGGTTAATGCATCCAGCTTATATACCTGTATGTATACTATTTACACACACACACACACACATACGGTTAATGCATCCAGCTTATATATGTATACTATTTACACACACACACACACACACTTACATATGTATACTATTTACACACACATACATCTTTTCCTAGGTGTTCAGGTATAGTCCTATGGTTTCTTTGTGACTTAGTTTGGTATCCAGGTTGTGGTTTGCTTAGAAGCAGTCATTGAGAACCGCTGCTTTCAGTAACAGTATGATATCCAAAAATCGGATATTAATCCATTCAGCTAGGGGTAAACAGCCAGTGACACACATGAAAATATGTTAGTTAAAATACATATTATATACCTGTCGAGGTGTCACTAAGTCAGATCCTCAGTGTAGTCAATGATAGACTACAAGGAAGGTTCGGACAACCACAGCAGGTCCCAGCAAACCCACTCAGTATAGCTCGGCAGCCCAATTTGGGTTTAAACCCAGGGGTTAGGAAGCAGTGACGTAGACTCCCTGCAGACAGAGTATTGGACCAGATACGATCGTCTACCAGCATCTTGATCTAGACAACCTAATTAATTTCTTATCTTTGGGTATTCCAAACGGTAGCTAACTCATGGTACATCATACCGGTACTAATTCAAGCTAGTCGTCTTATAAGTTCCACTTCATTTCGTTTTATTTTGGTGACTTCACGTCTATGTAAGATAATGGAATGAATTGTAAATAATAGGCTTCTTTTTCTTTTACAATCAAAGAGATTGTTAAATAATCAACAGTGTGCTTCCCTAACTTCAAAACTACGCTAGATCATTAAATGTACTTGAAACATTGCATTTCGGAGGCATTTGCCAGTGTCACATTATATGGCGACATAGTATACTAATGCTGTATGATTATGATTTGAGAGATAATAAACCTTTTTCTCATTCTAATTTTTGATGGACCCCACTTCCTCTCTGCAACTGTCCCATAACATATCACTGGACGTTTTTTATCCAAGAAAATTGGGTACCTCAGGGCAGTGTGCTTAGTCCCACATTATTTAGTATTATGGTCAGTCATATTTTGTCATCAGCTTTCATCCCGGGGAATCTTAAATACCCACTCTATGCTGATGATTGCACAATATGGCACTCTTGTAATGTACAATCTTCGGATGTGCGGATTCAAGTAGCACTTGATTCCGTCCTCCATGTAGTCTTTCAGTGTGTACCTCCGTAGGTTTTACCACCGATAACATCTCTAACTTGCATTTGACTTTGGAAAACCAGCTGATACCATTTCAGAATTCAATTTTTTTGGCTTAGACTTTGATTGAAGATAAATCTTTAAATATCATGTTAATAATTTACTTGCTTGTTGTGATCTAACGGTAAATGTCCTTAGGTACCAAGTGGATACTATTTGTGGAGCCAACAGAAAATCTTTATTAATGGAGTTTAAGTCCCTTATTAGTTCTAAGTTGAACTATGACGCACAGGCGTATGGGTCGGCATCTGATGTCACAGTGATGAGGTTGGATGTAATACAGAATAAATGTGTGCAAATGTGTCTTGGAGATTGATGTACACACGTGAAGCTGGTATGGAAGTAGAGGTAAATGTACCTCCCCTCCAAATTCATGGAGACAATCGCCTTATTTCCTGTAGAAATCTAATATTGCCAAAGTGGCCTGTACCCCCTTACAGCAACACCAACATCTTATGTGGGAGTTCTTCGGCCACTTTGCTGTTCGTCTCCACTTACTGACCCAGGAACTTTGTGTGAATCTCAATGACTGAGACAAGTTGGTGCTTAAATATATAGCGCCTTGGGAGCCATCCAACCATGCTATTGATATTTCATGGGTTCCAGCACTGACAAGGCCCCAGAGGTAGAGGTCCTCCACTAGTTTGGTAACATCATCAGAAATCATTTGGGGTCCCACCATTTGTGCACCGATGCATCTACGTCGAGTGAATGTGTGGGTGGTAGTGTGTGGTCAACCGAATGTGCTCTCTGATTTCGTTTGCCGTCTTATACATCTGCATTTATCTCAGAACTTTTTGCTGTTGGCAAAACCATAGACTATACTCTAAATTCTCGACATGACTCATTTGTCATATTTACAGATTCTAAGTCAACAGTTCAGGGAAATGCTTCGTGCAGTACTGATCCTAATGAGATCCAGGGCCGCATCATTAATATATTGCATTTGTGTAGTAAGTCCTTCACGTTGATTTGGGTGCCTGGTCATTACCGTATGTACGGCAATGAGCAGGCTGACTTACTTTAAAAATCGGCTGTGGAACTCGAGGAAACTTGGGACGTTCCTCGTGATTTACGGTCATGTCTTTCCCTCGGAAAGAAATCAGTATATCTTCTGTGGCAAGGTCAGTGGACCAGACTCAGTATACTAACGTATAAACTGACGGTTGTCGACTGGACATGTGCTAGTCGTTCCAGTTACCTGAAAGAAAAGTTATTAGTGAGTCTACCTAGTAACAGCACCCTTATTACCGTACTTATTTTATCTTATGCAGTATATAAAAAACAAATTCCATTACATTGTGATATCTTTGGTACAGTACTATCCATCAGTCATATCATCCTGCGCTGTCCGTGATTTATTCGTGAACGTGCATCACTTATAAATTACTGCAGCGCAGCAGACGTCCTCTTCACCCTTTCCACCATCTTGAGTGATGGCGATCTCGTTATGACTGATAAACAGATGGCTTCTTGAGAGAGACCTAATTTATCATAAGTGATGCTGGTTATGGTTTTTGTGGACTGTATATATGTATTAGTGTATTATATCATTGGGGTTGACAGTTGACGTAGTGGAATAGTTCCCGCTTCTGTTGATTCTATTCCTTATAATGATGTCCCCTATTAATAATTAGTGGTAGGTGGTGGCGACCATCATCCACTCACTTGATGTAGTGCTGCCTACTTCTTCCTTAGCCTTTATCATTCTCTTTCTGAGCCTGCCCTCCTCTCTTCCTATTTCTCCCATCTTTCCTGTCAGTTCTTATTGTTTTTCTTTCCTTTACAGGTGGCTTTACATTGAGTGACAAGCCATATGGTTTCCTGTAAACCTAGAAACCATTTACAACGCTGGGTGGTAACCATATAACCAAACCATACGTGCTCCCTACGTGTCAACAAGTGGGTTGATGGAGGGTTAGTGCCCCTCCCTGTAAAACAAATAACTCAGAGTCAAATGGCCACCCCTTACGGGATTATGGCGTCTGGCAATAGATAGATAGATAGATGTCCCCTATACTAAATCAGGTGCCTCGCCTGACAGTCAATAGTTGGTGAGTGTTAGTGTCCAATATAGAAAGGTACTGGACACTTCCAGTCGACGGTGTTCTTTTAGGGTCGGCAGTTGACAACTGTGGAATAGTTCCCGGCTCATCTGGTTCTCTTTCATATACTGAAGCCCCCTATATTAATACTTATACAGTCAGCAGCTGATGAGTGCAAGTGTGTAATGTAGAAAGGCAATACACATTTGCAGTGGGTGATATTCTGTCGGAAGAGGTGTTTAATCTATTGCTGTATGTCCCTTCTGAATGTTTTCTTGGTTTGGGTACTTGACTCCACAGGTCTTAGTGTAGGATAGCATAAAAGTGCTTATGTTATGATTCCATTTGTACTGTAGAAATTCCAGTAGTCATGGGCAGCGTATATAAAAGCGTACTATATAGTATAGGCTATACTGTTAATATAACTAAAGTTAACGGGAGAAGGAGCCGTAAACCAGGACCTGTATTACAACGAGCTGAATTGGCTACGAAATTATTAATCAGTGTACTATACAAAAGTGCACAACTTAACTATCATTTTGTAAGTGATGATGAAAAGTAGAGAATTATTTACCATATGCTACCTTTGTCTTCACAATACGAACTCTTCTAGACATAAAAACTGTATAATAAAGTACATGTACATATCAGCCACCGTCGTATAGGTGTGTATACAAGAAAGTTTGGTTATAGCGTAGTAGCCTACTTGGTACTGTACATCGGCACTGATGCCACTGTAAAGCAAGAAATTATGGCATTGCTAGCAACACTTTTATACAATATCATCAAACATTAGAAATTATTCTAGTAAAATTATACGAGTGAACAAAAAGCGGCCTATGTACTGCCATGACAGCCAAATATTATATGCAAAAATCAAATAGTATGTACTAAGAATTTTGTGTAGACACTTTTTTTTTTTTCCTGAGGGTTGTTGTTGAAGTATTAATCTGTTTAAAAGCAAATGAACCCTATAAAATCGTTCAGTAACAAGTTCTCAATTCTCAAGTACGACTCATTGACGGATTGCACTTGAAAACATTGTCTATGCTTGTGAGATGCTCAGGCCTTGTTTCTGCATACTGGTTTTCGGCGGGAGTGTCTCAATTCCAACTCAAGACTGACTTAAGCTCTAAGTCCGAATTAAGCCTTGTTTTTCCATTCGGACGTAAGACCCGAACGGGACATTATGGGACTGTGTTTGAGATGATGCTAATGATACTGGTATCTTTCCTGCACTGTTCCTGCCTTCTCTCATCACCCACCACTGATGATGATGCTCATTATGATGGTGATGATTATTGTTATTATTATTATATCCCAAATTTTCCTTTCCTGCCGCTCGTGTACTCTCAGCACTATTGAGGGACGATGAACTGAATTTGCTGATGTTGATGGTAATAAATATATTTATTGCTCATGTTAAATGAAATGATGACTGATTTCCCTCCATTCCGCCACCCAGGCGAGAGTAAGAGGAGGTTTGGGTGATGACAGTTTTGTGAATAGTGGCTTTCATCAGGGGTCAGTGTTAATCCTCTTATTGTTTATCATGGTACTTGAAGCTCTCTAACTTGACTCCAGAAGTGAGAGAGTGAGAGCTTCAGGCTCTGAAGACTTATTGTTGATACTGGAGAATGAGAGAGGGGAAGACGGAGGAAAGATTTTGGATTTGGAGAGATGGAATGGATAACAAGGGTATGAGAGTAAACAAAGAAAAGAACTAGCGTAATGATATCTAGGGCTGGTGGCGGTGCCGTCAAAGCAAACTCCATCATGTAGTGTTTGTGACAGGTGGGTGCATTAGAGATGTAGTTGTATTAGAGGTAGGTTGAGGAATAATGCTGATTTCTTGTGTGCTCTATACGGGAGAGCATGCAGAGACTGAAAGGTGAGAAAAGACTCATTTTTCTTGTGAGTCTCTTGAGTGTGAGTGTATGGAGGGGTTTTGTTATTTGGGGGATATGTTATGTGCTGAAGGTGGGGCTGCTTCACGGCAAGGGTAAGGAGTGGTTGCAGGATGTTCAGCGAGCTGTTGCCTCTTCTGACACCGAGAGGACCCTTTCTTCGTACTATGGGTTCCTTATATGCAGCACGTTAGGAGTATAATGCTGTATGGTAGTAAGACCTGGGCAGTAAAAGAAGAGGTATTCGTAGGCTCAGACGTACAAAGATGATAATGATTAGATCTAGTGTGGCGCGCCCTTGAAAAAAAAAGTCTGGGTAGGAGGGGGAGGTTAGAAACATGAATGAAGAGCTGAGAGGAAGGATGAAACTTGAATGTATTAGCATTGTGATTAGGAGGTTTAGACTGAACTGGTGTGGCAGTGAGGCAAGGATAGAAGATGAAAGCTGGGTGTGTAGGGTGAGAGTTGTGAACGTAGAGAGGTAGGGTTACGGGAAGTATACCTGCGACGAGGTCATAGAGTGTGACTTCAGGGAAAAGGGATTGAATAGGGTGGCTGTCAGAGAACAAGCAGTGTGAAGGGCCGCTGTTAGGTGATCAAGGCCAACGCATGCAGGCATACTGGAGCCATTATACACGAAACGAAATTACGCTTTCCTGTCTCTCTTTCACCAGTCTGCAGTCAATAGTGATGAACTGAGGAAAATAATGGTGATGATGCTGCAAAACTATGGGTCATGTTCTGTGTGTCATGGCAGGCTTTTAGTATCTCTTCTGCAGCTAATTATTTTGCATATTATAAATTAACGTTTTTTTGCTGATTATATTGTTTTAGTATCGATACTTCTTTCATCAACAGCGCATAAGAGGATTTTGAGATGCAGGGTTCAGAATAAATTGCATAAGGGGGGGGGTTACGAAATCTTCAGAGCTAATTATAATACAATTATTTAAGATGCAAATGATGATTATCGTTAGAATCATTTGATGGCGGAAACGATTATCATCTAAAGTGTTCCCGTCTCCTTTCCCTCCAGTACTCTTGCCAGGAGACTACGAGCTACAGGAGAAGCTGCGTCCGCCTGGTGGGTGCCACATTGCCACACAGACCTGCCCGCCGCCCTGCGACCCGCCTGAGCATCACTGTGGGGGCATCATGGCAGCCCTTGCACCCTCATACCCACTGCCTGCTGCCAATGGCCTTCTGCAGGATGTCCTTGATGTACAGCTCTAGTGGCAAGTGTTATGGAGTCAGTTCACACAATATACTGAACACATTAAGGATATCCTCTTGGTGTTACACCAGTTAGTAAACTAGTGAAGACTTACAGGATTTGCAATTCCATTTTCCAAACATTATATAATGATGTTTGACAAGAAAATTATTGAAGGAAGTCTTACATGAGCACCTAACATGGTAAGAACTCATAAATGTTATGAGGTTTGCCGCCTAGAGGTAAAGGAGAGGAGAACATATGGAATGGATGATGATAAAGTGAAGGTTAAAAAAAATGACATAGTCCAACAACATACTCGGGTAGTCTTGTGCAAGTCGGGTAGAAGACAATAAAAAAACATATGCAAGTGTAACTGAAGAGGAAGGCACATAATCTCAGAGAATGAAATTTAATTGCCGATTTACCTTTCAACTCGGTACCGTCAGTTGCAGATTCGGAGCAGACTCGGATAAAGCACACTTTGGCCAATCGTTTCATTGAAAACAGCTTTTAGTGATATTCGACAGAACGCATAGACCTGCAAGATGCCCTTTTATTCTAGTCATTCTGAAAAAGGTCGAAGGGAAGTTCCAGTTACCACATATTGTAAGACGATATGAAATATGTACGTACCTCCATGATACCAAAGTCGTCACCAGTAGTTGTACTAAATTCCCAAATGTTTCAGTCATTGAAAATTGTGTTATTAACCTAGAGTCATTATAATTTGCCACTCTACATTATTTCCAAACATTTCTGATACTGGTTGGCAACCTCAATTTCAGTAAACAGACTTCCCATCCCCCATTAAAATACTCCCCTCCTGCATCTGTACATACTGTATGACTCAAAGCTTCTGCCACTGATAAAAGCATCGATGGAACTCTTCTTCTTAATGCTTTTCAGAACTCCCATCGTCTCAGATTACAGGAAATGTCTTCAGGTTCATGAAACTCTGTCCGTTCATCAAAAGTTTCAATTTGAGGAACAGCTAGTAGCTTCACAGTGCTAAATCAGGTAAAATCGGTGGATATGGAGCTAGTGTATTTTTGCCTTGGCCAAAAACACCTGAGCAGTGTATTATCGTGGTGAAGCAGCCACCTACCATTCTACTTCGCACATCATTTGCATCTCACTGCCGCAAACATATGCTTCATAACTTTCAAGTAAACGTTGCATTAATTATTATACACCTGGGCAGATATTCTGTGTTCGTAATTTTTTCAAGTTAAAAAAAAAATGCCAGCAGCATGACCTCCACTTAAAATCTTGACTGATGTGTTTTTGTGGATCTCAATGACATTGGTGGCTTGCACTGTCAGTGCTGTCTTTCAGTCCCTGCGTTTTATGCATAAACTCAAGTTCCATGCCAGGTTGTGACACTGGATAAGGTTTTTGGATCCACTGTATATCTATAAGCCGTACTGAAGGAAGAAGTATTAATACTGCTTTAGCTCATCCGAGAGCATGCGTGGAATAAAACTGGAAACGAAATATCGAAGGTAGGCTGGTCACTTAATGTTCATCTTGGCCTTTCCACGGTGCACTGGCGCGGAGTGTCGTGTCGTTTGGTGACGTGTGACGACTAGAAGAAAGGCTGGTGTTCTATAAGTAACGGTGTGAATCACTGGGCACTCATTACAAACTGGTGAAACCATTATCAATACTTTTTGATCGCGCTGTGTGTACCTGTAGGAAAATAACCACCTTTTTTTTTTTACAGAGACATCTCTTCAATTATATTGTTGCAATCCCTAGGCGAACTAGCTCAGATTTGGAGTGATCTCTCCTGAAGAAGAGATAATTACTTCTTTTATATAGATACATTACTCTCTCTCTCTCTCTCTCTCTCTCTCTCTCTCTCTCTCTCTCTCTCTCTCTCCAACTTCTTTTATTGGTGTTTCTGTTTCCTTAACGTTTTCTTTTTCTTTTTCACGACTGAGGAGACAAACGAGTTTTAAGTTTGGCTAGTATTACATCTGAGTGGCGGATCCAGCAATTGTATAGGCTGGATGGGAGGATTGCTAAAGTAGTCAGTTTAGAATGAGGGGGGGGGGGGAAAATTTAACATAAACCGTTCCCTTACATTACTACAGTTGAATAAACTCGTGTGATAAAACAATTTAGTGTTAGTGTGATTATAGTGGAAATGATATGAGCAGGCTGAACAGATTAATATGCAGTCAGAGTGAAGCATAAATTTACTGTTATTTCTTTGATGCCCTAAGTCAAGGCGGCTGGAGGTTTATCTGTCGCGTAATTCCGCCATACATTTAATCAGGTCATTTACCGTCAACCACATGAATCTTGTGACTTTTTTTTCAACTATTAGACAAATATATTAAGATCTGTAGAGAGTTTTCAAACGGAACTTAAATATATCCTCCATTAACCCTTTTATTAATAGGTCTCTGTCAAGTTGAAAAGATGGCCTGTAAGTAGTAATAAATAAATATATGCATAAAAAAAAAAATTTGGAATACGTCAGCCCAGCCATGGAATCGAACACTTTGCACTGTGAAAAGGAAAGGACTGATGGTTTAAAAACAGAACTACGTGCACCTGTCAGATACATACGCAGATCCACAGGGAAAAAAGGATAATCTAATTTTCCGAGCTTCTTCAGATTGACAGGTCGTCTTAGATTGACAGAACTGCCTGACCGTGGCCATAATATAAAGGGCATTAATGTACGGAAGGGTTTAACACTGTGGTTGATAGACAGCAGAAATACGACTCTGAAGCATTAATGCACTCATTGATTCGAGGGAGTTCGAGTTCAGCCAGTTTTCATGCCAGATGTAAAAGTTCACAAGCTACTTTATTTTCTGGCATATAACACACACTTTATATTAAGTATGTTTTTTTCATACCTGTGTTTCAACCTGTTTACAGAAGTGGCAATCTAGGCGATGCATACGACTGGTGTAGTAGGCTTGTCGGTACGTACCTACTGCTCACTTTCAACTTTCTAAACCTGGCAAGTGAACTGATTCTTTTTTTTTTTTTTTTCCCACAGAATATGCCTGCCAAAACCTGTGTGTGCCTTATACACAGTGCACTTTATATGCTGAGAAATATGGTACACATTCTTTTAGTCCATGAGTTCTATCCTAAGTTGAATGAAAACAAAATGAAACTGGCAAGCAAACTATGAAATAAAATGGATGAACATATATATATACCGATTATACTGAAGAGGCAGAATATGTATTTGCTTCCTGTTACACAATCTAAGTCGCAACCGCTGATTCCAGGCATTACTTGAACATCCATGTGTACTTCAAACCCACCCCACAAATCATAAGTGTTGACACCTGCTTGACGGAAGAAAAATAAACTAACACTTGCACAAGACATCGTCCTAAACCCACCTGGACATGGCCCGGCGAACATGCTTAGGAACAGCTCCCTCTCAGGAATCTGGTTTGTTTTTGCGGGAAGAACAAGAGACATGGGAAGATACTGCACTCTTCTCCTGTCCTGTTTATTGTAGCTTAACTAATATATGTTTTTGCTAGGAGAACAAACAAAGGGGAGTATAAATTGTTTCAATGTCTCGTAACTTTCCTGCAAACAAAAGTCCAATTTACAGTAGGGAGTGGATCGTCAGTCTGCTTATTTTAAATGAAGCCCTGAGTCTAGATTGTCAGTACTGTAAAATATGACAAAGGTGTTTACAAGAAACTGCGTAAGCTCTTCCCTACACAAAGAAGGCTTAGGATTATGGCTTATGGGTTTCACGAATGATCAGTAAGACAGAGAATTATTATTATTTTTTTAAATATAAATGTGCACCCTCACCCTAAAAAAAGATATTCAACAGTGGAATCTGCATTCATATCCGAACTGTACCGCTGTATCAAAGCAGACACTGGGAGAAACAGACTTTGTATAGGTGACGTTGGTTCATGGCGTGAATTCGTGATCCTTCAGTTGCAAGATGAATGTTACCACTGTACCATTGCCATTCCTCGTGAAAATACAGCCGGAAGTCTATGTGTTGTGGCAGTATTGTGAAACCTGACTGAGTGTTGGCAAGAAGCGCTGAACCTGAGAACAACACTGAATGTAAGGCTCTATACTTTTTTTGGGGGGGGGGGGGAGGGGGGAATTAGTAAATTAAGTAATGTTACCTAAATTTGGAAAAGTGGCTTGCTGGGAAGATACAGAGATTTCGGCCTGACATGGACCCAGCGATGGGCCAAACTCTTGTGCCTCCACAGTGAACAACTATTCCAAGGTATGTGTAACTTTTCCACTCGAAGAAGTTATAACACTGTAATAGTAAGACATAGAATAGCGAATCAGTAAGGTCTTGGGTTATTATTGAAAGATGTTACTACATATCATGACATGGAACACGGGTATATGCACAGGAAGAAGAGGGTGGGCGTTCCCTGTCTGACATATGTTTAAATTGTGCATGAATTTCATGAACCATTTACAGTTGCGTATTCTCGGCAGCTCAAGAGGCTTTCTAGCATAACAGTCTATTTTACCTACTACACCTTGCAGTGCTCTTGTATGTTATTTGTGAGTTTTTGATAATGTCATAGGCTGGATGAATAACATACAGTAGAATTTAGCGTGCCATATGCAGATTTACGTAATTAAGGAGGAGGAGCTAGGGAGCCTTCTTAACCGAGGATATTGAAATCTAATTAATGAGATATAAATGACATTAATTTTATACAGAATGAGACTTCTAGTAATTTATGTGTAGGCTATATTAGAATATATGAAGAGAGAATTATACTTTTCGTAACGTATTTAGTGTACTATTGCACTATTATTCAGCCAAACGTGCCAAAATCTGCTATGGAAGGAGTGAGTCAATGCTTCATAGCGGTGCTTCATAATGGCTCGGACATGGAATGTACAACTGTCTACAACAGTGGTCTGAATGCAGTGGATGCAATAATGTTGTGATCTGGACTGTTGCATTTATTTAATCCTTTTATATGCCTAGGGTTTCGAACTAATGAAGCTAGACTGAGGAATTTCCAACTCGTTTGAATAGTACTTAATACCGCCAGTCTGCTAGGGCTAACTTTCACCTGCATACAGTAGTCTGGCACTATACTCCATTTTTTTTTTTTTTTTTATCGAGATGAAGATGCACTTGATAGATTGGTGATGATTGGCAGAACGCAACATTACTTCATGATCTCTTTACTCGTTAATTGACAACATATATCTGAGGGGGAAATTTGGGTTAGTACATGTTATTCAGACACGTTGCATTCACCCAGTCATCACAACCTGCCAAGTGCATCTTCGCCTCAGTAAAAAATCTGAGTACAGCTGGAAATCTCGTGGTCCTGCGTGTGCTTGGGTTAATGTTTATAACTAACTCTCAGACTCCTGGGATTGACTCTCGGGTGAATAAAATGCCTTGGTGGAAGTTGGAAAAGAATATAGGAGTTGCCCCGACCACAAGAGAGTTAATATAGCAACTTTCATTTTTTTAACGGTGTTTCGAATATAAAAAAAATACATAAACTGCAAATACTCGTACACTATCACGCTCAAAGGTTTGCCAATGTTCCCTTGTCGGCTATGGTAATGGGAGGTTTTAAATGAACTATTGTTATGTGATGAGAGTCTGAGGCAAACATCAACGAGAAGGAATATATTACCCGATGTCCAGGAGGAATAGGAAATATAAAAGGCAGGACACACTGCTAGCAAAGGCGAAATTTGGCATGTGCTTTACAATGCCTCAAGTACGGTTAGAAAAATGTATGGAGCAATGTACTGTGGTTCTGAAGTGATAAACTAAACCCTGTGATACCCAGACAGTTATTAAGTGTAGCAAAAATGACGTGGCGATCTTAATGGCATGGTCTGGGTAGAATGTAAAGACAAAAGACTGCAGTACAGTCAGGGTAAGTTAGTGATTCGTACAGCACGATTGCATAT
>JAGKTI010006185.1:15022-41695 GCA_018397915.1 Birgus latro | reverse complement strand
TATAAATGTATTGTATGTAACACGAGTGTCGGGTGAATAGTACCATACTTGAACAAGAAGGTAAAGTGACAAATAGCAATTGTGTACAGTGTTCACTTGCCCCCGGTCCATCCTTTGTAATATCTGTGATGTACTATTGTTGTGTGTTTTATATCTAGAATACATGTGTGATATTTACTGCCTTGTTTTTGTGTCCAGTCCTACTCTTAGGAGTTACCTCCCGGTTTAGAACAGGGACCCGTTTTAGCCTGCGTATTTGATGGCGAGAAACCGTCCAACAAATACGTAGCAAAACACCTTGTATTCAGTAATCTTCGGACTGAGAGCGGCTTCCCATCTCTGCAACATCGCATTTGGGCACAAACAGCAGCTGTCGCTGCTAAGCTATGCAGGCACCGGCCCCACCTTCCTGTCTCTGTTCTCCTCAGGCGAACACTTGATCAACCCCCGAATTGACGCCCTGGAGGTGACTGGATTCTCCTTGCCGCCAACGCAGTTCGCAGACTTGATGCCGCTGATGCCGTCAGGGGTGGTCCTGATTTGCCTGACCCTGCCTATGCTCCAGTACCACCCTGGCTTCCTCCTGGGATTAGGAATGTTGAGCCTACTGTGGCAAACCCAAGGGCCTCTCTTCCTGCTCTTCTTCAACAGGATGGATTGAGTCGTATGGCGGCTCTCTACACTCCTGATGCTGCCATCTATTTATTATACAGATGGGTCTGTGGGTGCTGGTGGGACTGCAGGCGCTGCTTTTATTTGTGACGAGTGGGTTGAGTCCTGGCGTGTCACCTCTGGCGCTTCAGTCTACCAAACGGAGCTTGTTGCTATCCTTGGTGCTCTACGCCATGCTGATCGCCACTTCCATCGGCACATCAGTATACATACAGACTCCCTCTCTTCTATACATGGCCTGCAGCAGCTCAATTTCACAGACAACAGGTTCCTACTTACCTCCATCCTGGCTGTTGCAACTACCATCGCTAGCCGGGGAGGTGAAATTTATCTACACTGGATTCCTGGACACATTGGTATTATGGGCAATGAGCGTGCTGATGCTGATGCTCACCTCGCCTGCACTCTCCCTATCGTCACCTTTCCATTACGACCTAGTTTATCTCGCATCTTGCGACAAGTAACTGACGCTGTCCACCGTCTTTCCCGGGAAGATCATCAATTCCAGGTATACAAAGGCTCTCGCTCTGCCACCTGGTATGCCATTGCTACAACCTATACATCTGTTGATGTACCCACCGGCACACCCAATCACCTTCTTGTCAAGCTTCGCCGGTTACGTCTGGGATATCCATGCTATAACCAGATGACTGGTGGAATCCCGGAGCCGTGCCCTCGCTGCTTCGGCATTAGTGCAACGCCTCTTTTACATTATATTCATGACTGTCCCGCAACATATTGTCTTTGGCGTGGCCTTGGTGAGCATCTTCTCAGGGCTGACGACTATCGTTTGGCTGCAGAGACTATTGCTCGGGCACCTGCCTCTGTGATTTTTGGGGTTGTGGCCACCTACCCTCCCCCACGTTAACCTGTAACCTTAAATCTTTGTACAGCTTTTCTCTGACGAGCTTTTGTTTTTGCCCGTGTCCTCCCAATGGGGAGGCAAATCTAAATCATCATCATCATTGTATTCAGTTTATAGAAATAATCTGTTAATTTTATACGTTAATTAATAATTTGTCTTTTTATCAGCCTAGTTTTATATAAAAAAAAAAAAAAGAAATGATAGTAACAACAGCTGATCAAAGAGAAGTGAGACCACGGGGAAACCTGTAACTCCCTTCTCTGAGAGGAGAGGCGATGCTGACGTCACCAAGCTAGCCTGCGCGAGACGGGCTTATTCTCGTCACCTGGCTGGCTGACCTGGTATAGGTGGGTCCTGACTTCACCGACCTCCAGATTTAAGCGATATTTTAAGTGAGTCTCGGTATTTTTCCATTACCTGTTTAATGTCCTTTTTAACTAATTTGGGGATTTTGTATGATATTTAATTTTATCTTCCGTTTCCTCTTATTTTCCTCCTTTTCAATATTTTCACTCTGGTGCTATCTTTTCATTTCACTTCACTTCATTTGTCCCAACAAGTGGGCTAGTTTATATTTTGGCCTTTGTAATTGTTTTGATGCTATGTGGTGCGAGATGGTTATTTAAGAGTCAGTGTACTGGTATTGATGGTTAAGAGCACTGACCCTTGAGCTTTTGAATTTTGTGATGCTAATGGATTCCTTGTCCCATAGCCCGTTTAACAGATCAGTGAGATAGTAGCAGACTTCTGGCATGGACAAGGACATTGCTTTGGAACCCGAGAAGAAAGAATACGATGATGATGTGTTGCAACCTTTCTGATGTTCCTTATTCCTGTCCTGGAGGTCATTATTCTTTGGTATTAATTCTATGAAACATTGTGTTACCAACGCCAGCCCATCTTTTAGCTCACATTTGTACGCTTGTGGGTCTCCCTCTTCTACCACTGGCACCAGTTTATGCCCCATCTACATTGACCTCTACATTTATCACTCAAATGCGCCCCGACGACGAAACCCCCACCCACCAGGGAGATGACAGGGAGGTGACAACCACCCTACAAGGGGACACTGGACAGGTGACTCTACCTTCCGGGCCACACCGGCTCACCTCACCTTCTCCGATATGCCCCTCCTCCCCGCAACCAGACCAACACCAAGTTAGCAGTCCGGGGACATTACTCTCCGGCCGCAGCAGCCATCACCAGACTCGGGATGGGACTTGCACTGAAGCAGTCCCATGTAGGCCCTCGGCAGATCCTTCGGGAACTGCTAGTACAGGGAGAACGACCGCCAGTCTTCTCAGCCCTACGTCACCCCAGGGGAGCAGCGGCACAGCAACATCCGCCAGATTTGCTTTAGGGGAGCGACCACTGGTTCTCCCACCCGCCTTTGGAAGCAGAGGCACGGTAATGTCCGCCGGACTAGCTGACATGAGCATGTCCACTGGATCTCTCCTGCCCAACCCAGGAAACGGAGCAGAGCTTTGGTAGTGGCCACTGGACCTGCCATAGCAGAGGCACTCTCCGGGTACTCCGTGGCTGCAACTATCTCCCGGCAGCAAGAGCATGGTAGCATCCGCCGGACCTGCCCAGCTGAAAGTGTCTGTCAGATCTCTCCCTCCTGCTGCCCCCGGGACAAGTGGTGCCCCGGTAACGTTCGCCGGACTTGCCGGGCGGAAGGAGTGGCCGCCGGATCTCCTTCCTCCACTCCTTAGACCGGGAGCCTAGGCAAGTCCACTGGACTTGCCAGGCCAGAGGAGCGTCCGCCGGATCTCCTCCTGCGTCTCCGGCATGGAGTTGCGACGGTGCCCGTCGGGTCTGCCAAGCAGAGGGAGCGACCACCAGTTCTCCCTCCTCCACTAGACTGGAGGCTCCTGTAGAGAAGCAAGTCTCTGGCTCGGCCCAACCCTCCTGGAGCCAAGTGAGACACCCTTCTGCCTCCCCTCACACCACCTGGGGTGGTGATTTCTCCCCAACAGGCATGTTGTGGCATAGTGTGTGGAGTGGACTTGTCGTGGGTGTCCTGTCGATCCAGCTATCCCCTCCCCAGGTGCAGACGCTGACAGACTCGTAGGGGCACCACGGCCGTAGGCAACTCCTAACGTCCCCCTCTCCCCGACGAGACCACAGCCCCCATCTACCAAAGGGCACGCCGCCATTCCCGGGCCCCTCTAGGTCCAAGGGCGCCTGCCACACTCCGACGACATCCCGAGACCGACGAAGGGCCACCCGCCTCCTGGCCCTGTTCAGCCCCAGTCCTGAGGGCCCGACGACTCCCAAGGCCGCCTCCTGGAGGACTCGAGGTGAACCTCCCTCCACGCCCACCGGGCGCCCACGCCGTGAGGCAGTCTCACTCTCTCCGGACGGCCTGCCCCCCTACACTGGGCCGCCACCTGAACCTCCCGGGTACAACCCCGAGACTGTGTCACCCTTCTCTCCCCTCCTGACGCCCCATCTGAACTGTGAGTACCAACTTTCCCACCTGCCGTAGTTTCCCCAGTGGATCTTATCCGTTGTGAATTCCTTTTCCCCAGTGATGACTCTTGTATACTCCCCCTGTGTTATGACAACTACCCCTGTCCCCACATACCTCAGTTCGCGAATGCAGTAACTTGTGACCCACCCAGTGACTCAGTGAACTCTCGTCGGTGTGAAGGTTCAGTGCTCCCATAGTGTTATGAGGGGAAAATACTCAAGTCCCCATTCGGGACTCCCAGTGAGCCACAGACTTATAAATCCCAGTGTGCCACCCTGCTATCTTGTGTGTTGCCTTAATTGTATCATAAAGAATTCTGCAAGTGCCACATGTGATGTCCTATATTGTATTGTGTAAATCAATCTTGTTAATATATGTGCAATACTGGTTTGCCTGTGTTTTTTTGCCCTGTTCCTTTGGTAAATGTTCTGGCCCAGTCTTGAAGTAAAGAACCCTCAAAGCTTGTGCGTGTGTCTTATGGAGCGAGAAGTCACGCCACAAAAGCACAAAAGAAAATTAAAGGTTTGAGCCTGTGTATTACAGAGCGAGAGGTCGCACCATAAAACACAGAGCATAAAACTGGCGGCAAGCGGTGGTTCTCAATCTGGCTTTAAATAGAACATCAAGGAACAATCAGGGAAAGTATTAAAATGGCTGCCAAAATGCACATACCCATACCAAGATTTGACCCCGACCAATACGATATCGACACATACATGTGTATGATCGAACCCTTACTGAACATAGGCTTTGAACACAACAAGGAAAAAATAGCAGTTACTCTACCACACCTGGGCAAAATAGTCTCCCGCATCGCTACAAAACCTGTCCCTGAACTAACGTGGGCTCAACTTAGGGGCATAGTCACTCAAGCCGCCGTCCCATCACTTGGAAAGGTCGTCGCCCTGTCTCAACTAGACGCCCTTACCTACGACGGCAACCTAGATGACACCCTCATCCAGGCCAGGTGATTTGTCACCGCCACTTACCCGGGAGCAGACACAGCCACCCGGGACATATACACATTTAACACTCTTATCAGGATCCTCCTCAGCAACATCAGAAAATATTTTAGTATCCAGGACCCCTCAGGAGAACTTGACTGAGATATCCAACTGGATCTCCGCCTCCTCGCCGCCTGCCCCAACCTCCAACACATTGGAGCAGTCAGTCGGGTCCCAACCAACAAGCTGCCCCAACAGAAGACCCAGCCAAACCCCAGCCGTACCATGCAGCTGACATCACCTCCCATCCCACGGGCACTTCCCAACAAATGGTGCCCGATCAACAGAGACGCTAATAATCTAATTTCCATCAACCCAGGGGAATTCTCAACATGCAACAACAGATGCCCCATTCACGACATACGTGAACAACTAAAAGTGTCCCAATGCAAGAAAAACAAGCAGGGGCGGCGCAAAGGCTCATCCGTAGACGAGGAAAACCTGGACGAAGACGCCTCCACAATGGACTACTCCCACTCCGGGGAACCAGAGCCCAGTGAGGAGCTCACCCCAGCCCACCTGGATTTTTAGGTCCGCCCCCTCACCTCCCCACGGTGGCGGGGGCCACATCACAGAAATACCATCCCCCGGTGTATGACAAAATGACACTGAACGGGGTACAAGCGAGGCTTCTGGTTGACACGGAAGTGGCCAGATCATGCCTATACCACCACTTCTACTCCCGTCATGCCTCAGCTTTCAGCCCCCTACTCCCCACCACCACCCACCTCGTAGACACGGGGGATGGGCCCCTGCCCGTCCGTGGGGAAGCCAAGGCACTCTGGGCCGAAACTCACCAAAATGTTTCCACCAACCACAAATTCATAGTTTTCAACTCCACCTGCATGGCATACGACGGTTATTTGGGCCTGGACCTCCTCCAGAAACTCCGCACCAGCACAGACTGCTACAAACGGTGCCTCCACTTCAAGAAAGCACCCAGCCCGACTACCCAACCACCGTGCACGTGCTCCACCATAACCACCACCCACCATCCCACTCGGCCCACCACAACCCCCCCCATTGCCCACAACCCCCGAGTCCCCACCACCCAACCCAACACCCACCACCTTCCCCGCCATCATAGCCTCCGCCCTCACCATCCCTCCCCAACACGAGGCATGGCACCACTTTCGTCACCCCGCCAGAAGCTCCGTTCTGTTCTCCTCTACCCCACTAGCAGGAGCCACTGCTGCCTGCCTCATGTCCCCCACATTCCTACCCCCCCCCACATGACAGCAGTTTGAGTGGCCAACATCTCCAACACTCCCCTTACCCTTCCCAAAGGCCTCGTTGTCCGGGACATGGAGGAAGTAGAACCATGCTCCGACCCACCCCCAGCCACAACAACCACCCTACCCCCAGTCCCTGACCACCTTGACCCACATCAAGCCAACACTTTCCAACAACTCCTCCTGGACTTCCAAGACATATTCTTCACGGGACCCACAGACATCGGCCACACAACATACCTGTCCCACGAGATTCATACCACAGGGTTGCCCATACACCAACTATCCAGAAGAAAAAAAACGAACCAATGGGCGGAAGAAGACCGGCAGGCCCAGGACATGCTCACTGCCAGCGTAATATCTCCATCCACTAGCCCATGGTCATCCCCTGTCCTGCTGGTAAAAAAAAAAGGATGGCACCACTCGCTTCTGCATCGATTATAGGCGGCTGAACGATGTCACTACCAAAGATGCCACACTCCTACCCCGTACAGATGATTCCCTCGATTCCCTATACAGGGCATCATGGTTTTCCACCCTCGACCTCCAGTCGGGATATTGGCAAGTCCCCAACCACCCTGAAGACAAGGGCAAGACCGCATTCTCCACAAGCAATGGCAAGCACTATGAATTCAGTGTGCTGCCTTTCGGCCACTGCAACGCCCAGCAACCTTTTCCCGCCTCACAGAATCTGTACTTTGCGGTCTCACCTGGGAAATATGCCTGGCGTACTTAGATGAGGTCATCATATTCAGCCAAACCTGGGCCACCCACCTCCACCTCCTAAAAAAGGTCTTCTTGAGAATACAACAAGCGGGACTCAAACCCAACCTACTAAATGCATTCTTACCCAACGCTCTGTCTCCTTCCTAGGCACACCATCTCCGAGAAAGGCATCGTACCAGACCTGGAGAAATTACAGCCCATCACAGGCATCCCCATCCCCCGCAATGTGCATGAAGTCTGTGTGTTCATCAGCCTCGCCTCCTACTACAGGCGTTTTGTCAAAGGTTTCGCCAACATCGCCAAGCCTCTCCACGACCTAACAAAAAAAGGGCGAACCATTTACCTGGACACCAGAACAACTAGAGGCCTTCCAAACCCTCAAGAACAGATTAGTGACCACTCCAGTCATTGCATTTCCAAATTATTCCCCGCCCTTCCGTCTATACACAGACGTATCTCTCGTGGCAATCTGGGCCGTCCTTGCTCAAGTGCAAGATGGACGGGAACACATCATCGCCTGCGCCAGTTGGACCCTCAACCAGGCCGAAAAAAAAAATACGCAGCCACAAAATGAGAATGCCTATGAATCATCTGGACATTGGAATATTTCAGGGCCTACCTATCCGGGACCCACGTTACCATTATCACAGATCATCAATCACTCCAGTGGCTATGCCAGTTAGAAACAAACAACATTCAAATCAATAGGTGGAGAGAGACATTAGAAGAATTCAATTTCGACATAGCCTACTGACCTGGCAAACTCCACACTAACGTAGACACACTCTGCAGACTGCCTATTGAAATGTGTGAGTCGGGAGAAATGGCTGCAGATGACAGCAACACCCCCAGCCCCCGAAGGACCACCGGGGGTGCGCAGTCGACATGGAGCGGCTTTGGGCAGGAACAGCCCACCTGTGTCACTCTCTGGCGCCCCTCTTGCTCCCGCTGATGCTACGCCAAGGTAACAAGCACCTAGTCACTGGGAAAAATTCCAGTCGGCAGGTCAGGGGTGGAGTTGTCCTAGCAACTCCACGCAACGCTGTGGTACAGGCCACAGTCCATGCCAGGCAAGGGATAGAACAGGCCATCGTCTGTTCCCCAGTTGCCTACCCTCTGCAGGGCCACGACACAGGCCATAAGCCGTGTCGGGTTGAGGCTGAGTCAGCCATCGTCCGCTCCTCTCCTGCAGTCTTCCCCCACAGTAGCACCACGGCACAGGCCATAAACCGTGCCGGGTCCGAGGCAGGACAGGCCATCGTCTGTCCCTCTGCTGCCGTCTCCTGTTGGACTGTGACACTGGCCACTAGTCGTGTCAAGCACGAGGCAGAGCAGGCCATCGTCCACTCCTCCCCTACAGGAGACTCCTTCACCCCCTCGTGGAGACAGGGTAGAGCGAGCCTCAGCTCGTGTTTTCCGTGGGGTCCGACAGGACAGAGGAACCACTGTGCAGGCCTACAGGCACACGGGGGAGGCAGAGCAGGCCATTGTCCGCTCCTCATCCTCTGCTCCTAGGATAGCTCCCAACGGGGAAGTTCCTTGCCTGGCCCACCCCGTTTCCTGTGGCCAGGCAGGACGTACTCCCTCTCCTCCAGGAGGCAAGTCCTGGGGAGACCCTTTTTTTGAGCCATGGCAAGGCCCTATTCAGGGCCTTGGCTCCCTTCAGCCCTGCTTCGCTTATGTGGGCAGCAGCAGCAGCAGCCGAGGCAGAGGTCCCATGAGCAGAGCCCCCGGCGTCGAGTCCTGCCTGTGATGCCCTCAGCCCAAGGTTGCCATGAGATGGCCCTGACGGCGCCGCCGCCGTCCAGCAGTTGCCGCAGTCCAGCTCCTCCGGCGGCACCAGGTTCCAGTACCTCGGGCCCCCAGACTCCCTGGGGCCTACCCAGGACTCCAGGGCATGACCTGCCTAATGGCAGGGCCCCATCCGGCACTCCCCAGAGCCTGCACCAGGACCACCTTCTGGCCCTCTTTGACCCTAGCCCCGCACCCTGTGCCGGGCTCCCTGAAGGGCTAGCCTCACCTCACTCCTCCAGCCTGAGGTATCGGGAATCGGCCCACCAGTATGGTAAAAAGGGCCAGAATAGCGTGCGACTCCTGGACCAGTGCAAATCACCAGGCCATGAATGTGACGCAAGTGTATCTCTCACAGTGTATTGGCTCAGTGAAAATTCTCAGAGAGCCTCAGTGTATAAGACTGGACGAGAGTTAATGATCCTAGGTGAAGGTGTATGATGTACTGAGCACTGCGCACCTCCTTGCCTATATTGAGTAATATTCCCTCCCTCAGTGTGATGAATAAGTGAAGTGCTCTAGTGGAACCTAAATAATTATAAAGTACTAGTGACCTCCCTTGCATTTTATACATTTCCCTCCCCAGTGTATTGGCACACCTCACGCATATCTAAATTACTCACGAGTGTCTCCCTAGTGTACAGAAATACTTCAGTCTCCCTTCCTCTCTCTGTGTGACAGTGCACGCGCGCCTCTGGTCGTGATATACCTACACTTGTGATTTATTGTACCTGTATGTGTTTGTAAGTGTATCAGTTGTGTCCAGTGCTATACGACTGTTAGTAAATGTAAGAGTTGTATTTCCCGTGGTAGAGATACCAGTGTAACAGAAGTGCCGTGCATACTGTGTTCATATTACCATACTTTCCTACGGCTGGTAAAGAGACAGTTTGTTCTTTAGTAAAAGCTACCACCAGACAGGCACCCTGAGCCCGTGCCACACCCGTGTGGCGAATCTCATCATCATCATCATCATCATCGTCTCCGGCCAACCCAGAATCTATGTAATGGTGAATATTGTATTTGTCTCTGGGAATATACTTTGAATATATGTTTGTGAATGGTTACTGCCTTGTTTTTGTGTCCTCTCCTTTCCGTAATATACCAATCCGGTCTTGAAAAAGAAGTCGCTGTAAGTCAGTGTATTCGAGGGAGCGAGAAGTCGACCCTCAGAAGTGCGACAGGTAAACACGACACCTCTCGCATATGCATCTGAGGAAGAAGACGTTGGCCCTCAAATACGTAGCATAACACTGGTGACTAGCAGTGGTTCTTGATCCGATCGGTGGGAAAGAAGGGCAGGAAATATTTTTTGAAAATGGCAGCGAAACCACACGTACCCTTACCAAAGTTCGACCCAGAACAATGCAACATTACCATTTATTTAGAGATGGTTAAGCCACTACTTGACATCGGGTTTGATAATGACAGACAGAAAATAGCTGCCACTCTACCTCACCTGGGAAAGGCGGTATCAAACGTAGGAGCGAAAATAGTCCCAGACCTCACATGGGCCAGATTTGTAAAAATAGTGATTTCATTAGGAACAGTTGTTGCCATTTCACAACTGGACTCATTAAAATATGACGGCAGTTTGGATAATACAATAATCCAAGTAAGGCGACTCATCACTGCCGCGTACCCGGACGCCAATGCAGAAACCTGGGACCAGCACCTGTTCAATACTCTCCTACAAATACTTCCGGGCACGATAAAAGAACACTTTACCATCCATGACCCGTCAGGAGACTTGGACCGAGACATACAGCTCATCAGACGCCTTCTAGCAGTCCACTCCACCCCACAGCATATCGGCGCAGTCACAAACTGCCCCACACAGGCAACAGCGCCCCCCACCCACACAAACTCTCCAGCAACACCCACCATTCCCAGGGCACACCCTTCAAATATTATTGCCATCGACCCATGGGAATTTTTTGCTTGCAGCCACAGATGCCCTATCTATGACATCCGTAGGCTGCTACAAGCTGCCCAGCGCAGGACCACCACCAAAGAGCACCTACAATTTGCCTACATAGATGACAAGGGGGCACACGCTGATTATCCACAGTCTGGAGGAAACAGAGCACAACAAAGAAGGCACTCAGGAAGCAGAGCTCGGCGAAGAAGACGCCCTAAACCACCCCCGCACATCTCCACATCGGCGGGGGCCACCTCACAAAACTATCACCCCCCACCCTACAACCAAGGGAAAATTAAAGAAGTAATCCGGAGACATCTCCAGGCGTCTCCAGAACACCCTCAGCCACACTGTGCTCCTCTACTTTTTCCCTCTTCTCACTCTTCTCCCACTATATCTTCCATCTTACCACCTCCTCCTCCTAATCCCCCTCTTCCTCCACACACCACTTTCCCCGCTACCATCGCCTCCTCTCTTCCTGTCTCCTCCTCTTTACTCTTTCTCACCTATCACCACTCTATCACGCCCTCTCCCTCCTCAACCCCACCTGACACCTCACCTGAAATAAAATACATGAGTTAGGGGTAAGGGTTGCAGACGACACCAACACCACTGCAGATGACGCTGACACCCCCAGCCCCCAAAGGACTACCGGGAGTCCACCTCCTATGCCGAGCGGCACAGAGCAGGAACGGCTCACCTGTATCCCTCCCCGGCTGCGCCCCTCTTGCTACCAGCCGACGTCATGATGAGGTAGCAATCAACGGCGCCTAGTCTCCAGCCAAAATTCCACTCGCCAGGTAAGGGGTGGAGCTGTACCTACAACTCCATGCAATGCCGCGGTACCGGCCATAGTCCGTACCGGGAAAGGGGCAGAACCGGCCACAGTCCGTTCCCCAGTTGCCATCCCACTGCATGGCCATGATACAGGCCATAAGTTGTATTGGTTGGATGGGACAGGCCAGAAGCCGTCCGTGACCTGCAGTCGATCCCCCCAGAGTAGCGCCGCAGCACTGGCCACAAGTCGTGCTGGGTATGAGGCAAGACAGGCCATCTTCCGTCCCTCAGCTACTTCCTCCTGCAGCACCGCGACACAGGCCATCATCCATGTCGGGCACGAGGCTGGACAGGCCATCGTCCGTCCTACTGCTGCTGTCTGCTGTAGGATCGTGACACAGGCCATCGTCCATGTTGGGCACGAGCCTGAGCAGGCCATCGTCTGCTCCTCCCCCACAGGAGATTCCCTTTCTCCTTCAGGAGGCAGGGTAGAGTGAGCCCCGACTCGTGTTTTCCCTGCGGTCCGACGGGGCAAAGGTACTGCCGTGCAGGCCACAGTCCGCACGGGGGAGGCTGAGCAGGCCATCATCCGCTCCTCACCCTCTGCTCCTAGGGCATCGCCTGACGGGGAAGTCCCTTGCCTGGCCCACTCTGTTTCCTGTGGCCAGGCGGGATGCACTCCCTCCCCTCCAGGAGGCGAGTCCGGGGGAGACCCCCTCTCGGAGCCGTGGCAAGGCCCTATCCAGGGCCTTGGCTCCCTCCAGACCACCCCTCACGAGCAGCAGCCGAAGCAGAGGTCCCACCAACTGAGCCACTGGCACCGAGTCCTGCCGTTGACACCCCCAGCCTGAGGTTACTGTGAGGTGACCCTGACGGCGACTCCGTCCTCCAGCAGTTGCCTCAGTCCTGTCCCTACGGTGGCCCCAGGGTCCAGTAAGCCGGGCCCCAAAACTCCCCAGGGCCTACCCAGGACTCCAGGCCATGACCTACCTGATGGTGGGGCCCATTCCGGCACTCCACGGAGCTGGTGCCAGGCCCGCCTGCTCTCCTGCTTTGGCCCTAGTCCCGAGCTTCGCACTCCCACACAGGGCTCCCGGAAGGGCGAGCCTCCCACCACTCCACCAGCCAGAGGTACTGGGAAACGGCCAAGTAAACCCAGTACAAAGTGCCGTAATAGTGTGCAAACCCTGGACCAGTGAAGTTTCCCCCGTCCGTAACTGTGACGCACAGTGTATCTCTTACCAGTGAACTGGCTCTACCATACATTCCCACGGCTGGTAGAGAGTCATTTAACTTCTGTGTAAACTTGTCACAAGCCAGTCACCGGATAAATGTGATCTTTGTCTCTGGGAATATACTTTGAATATATGTTTGTCAGTGGTTACTGATGTTTTTGTGTCCTGTCCTCTGCCTAGTATACTGACTCAGTCTTGAAAAAGAATCCGCTGTAAGTCTGCATATTTGGGGAGCGAGAAGTCGACCCTCAGAAACGTGACAGGTAAAAAAGCCTGCCTCTCGCATATGCGTCTGAGGGGCAAGTAGTTGGCCCTCAAATACGTAGCATAACATGTATGTGTTTATTTTGCATTGTTCGGGGTCATACTTTGGCAATTGTATGTGCGGTTTGGCCGCCATTTTGTTAGATTTCCCTTGTTCCTTGTTGCTTTCTGACTGGATCAAGAACCACTGCTAGCCACCAGTGTTATGCTACATGTTCAGAGCTCAACTCCTTGTTCTCTGTGCATGAGCGATGGGTCTGGGGTTCCCTTCAAGACCAAATCTCTATCATGCAACTAGAGGAACAGGACATAAAAATTTGAGCTGACCAACCTTACACATATATTACCACAAAGATATACAGTGCCAGACACAATACAATATACAGATTAAACACACTATCTGATACACAGAGAATCCGAATTGGCCTACTGGTGACTGGGCAGCTGCAAGTGTCGTCCACGTGTGGGAGGGGTCCCGTCAGACGTGCTTTCCCACAGGAGGCACGGGACCGGCGTCAGCTAGGGCCGAGTCAGATCCTCTCCAGCTGCACCTCCACTGGCTCTCTGGCTCTGTGGGGAGAGACAGAGGGATGTTCCACTCGACCTCTGGAAGAGTGAAGCGAGCAAGGGACAGCAGGTGAGAGATGTACGGTGGCTATTCTCTCCCCAACGCGGATGGTGGCCATCATTGTGGTTGTACTGTACCTGGGACTGTTAAAAAAACAAGTCCCACTCCGATTCTGGTGCATGCTGGTCTGGCCCGAGAGTAGTGCAGAGGGACGATGTATCTCGTGCGGGCTTTGTTGATGGGAAGAGGGCCACATGGTGGCAAGGGATTTAAGCCCATCTTGTCCGAGCTCTTTACACGCCTCCATGTGGTTGCTCCTTGGGGTGGGTCTTTGTCATCCCCGTGCACCTCCCTGTGGTCTCCCCTTCGGGTGGGTATTTCAGAAACCCCATAGGATAACGAAGCGGTGGTGTAGAACCGAAAACTGGCAACCAGCTACGTCCATCACATAGTACAAAGAAGACTGGCCGATGCCAAATGCATGCATAGTTATGTAAACATTTTATTTTCCACAGAAGGAGCTACAAGCACCAAGAATATATTCCATGTAAAATATTTCTTCTTTATTACTGTGAGATGTACAGAAGGATACGAGTAGAACTGAAAGCGGAAAACTAGCTGTTATGCTACGTATTCAAAGTTCAACTACTTGTCCTTTGACCATGTGCAACTGCTTGGGGTTCCTTTATAGACCGGGTCTAGTGCATACAACTAGAGGAACAGGGCATAAAAACTCTGGTCAACCAACCTTACACGTATATTACCTTATATTCAACACAATACCGAACAAAAGAAGAATGCAATATTTACACAATACTCTATACAGATTACAGTCACAGTCAAGACAGGAGGACTCTGCCTTGGGCTGCTGAAATCTTGGGTGGCTTAAAGGTGTCGGCCAAGAGTGGGAGGGGTCCCGTCAGGTGTGCCCCCTCGCAGGAGGCACGGGACTGCTGCCAGGGGCCGGGTCATCCGGAGTGGGCTGCTGGGCAGCGTGGAGAGGGGCCCTTCCTCAGTGGGGCCTCGGTGGGGAGTTCAGCCCTTGGGACTGGGGCCGAATAAGGTGAACAGGCGCACTTGCTTGCACCTGCTCCTGGAGGTGGATTGCTGGCCGATGGGGCTGGGAAGGTCACACCCTGGGGTCCTGGGGATGCCCCTGGAGGTCCGAGGGCTGCGGTCTCTCTTGGGCCGGGTCTCTGTCAGGTGCTGCCTGCGGCGTCCCTTCCTCCAGGAGTCCGAGGGGGGGGGGGGTGCCATCGGGGTGCTGACTGCAGTGCACGGATCCCTAGACTCACGATGGGGCCTCGCCAGATCTCCTCCAGCTGCAACTCCTCCTGGGAACTGCCTCTGTGGGGAGAGAGAGAAGGGTGTCCCACTCGGCCTCTGGAGGGGTGAGGCAAGTTAGAGACATCCCCCATTGGGAAAGTCACAGGGGTAGGGGATGAGGGACATACAGTGGCCGACCCCTCCCTGGTGCTGATGGTGGCCGTTGCCGTGGTTCCTCTAGCCCCTGGGACAGCAGATAAAGAGCAGATGGTGGCCGTCTCTTCCCTGGTGTGGACGGTGGCTGTCACCACGGTCCTGCTCCCAGTGGAGGTTCCTCTTGGAGGGGCATCACAGGGGGTAGCGGATGAGGGACGAACGGCGGCCATTCCATCCCTGGCGTGGACGGTGGCTGTCGCCGCAATTCCTCTAACCCCTAGGACAGCAGGTGAAGAGTGGATGGTGGCCGTCTCTTCCCTGGTGCGGAGGACGGTGGCCGTCACCACGGTCCTGCTCCCTGTAGAGGTGGCAGACGAAAGACAGACGGTAGCTGATCCTTCCACGGCATGGACAGTGGGTGTTGTCGCGATTCTACCCTTCTCTGGGGTCGCAACTGAGAGGTGTATGGTGGCCATCCTCTCTCCGATGCGGAAGGTAGCTGTCGTCGCAGTGCTGCTCCCAGGAGTGGCTGCAGATGAAGAGCAGATGGTGCCCATCACCACGGTCCTGCAGGGGGTAACAGATGAAGAGTGGACAGTGGCTGTCTCTTCCCTGGTGCGGACGGTGGCCGTCACCGAGGTGCTATATGGGGCAGTAGTAATACAAGCCCCACCCTGATCCTGGCGAGTGCTGGCCTGGCTGGAGACTAGTCTGCATGGACTGCATTCCCTGGGTGGTATTGTTTGAGGGTAAGAAGGGCGCCAGGTAGGGGGGGATGTAGGCCCATCTAACCCTGGGCCTCCCCGCACTCTATGCACCACCCTGTGGTCTCCTCCTGGGGTGGGTATTTCGTCACCCTGTCCATTGCCTCTCCATGGGGTTGGTGTTGCACCACCCCTCCTGTGGTCTCCCATCGGGGTGGGCATTTCACTAGCTAAGTGAGAAGCAAGATAGGCTGGTGCCAAGTGCATGCATTTGTGCATAAACATCTTACTATTTCCACAGAAGGAGCAACAGGCATTAAGAATATTTTATTAGTTACTAAAAGCGAGAGTGAGATACCTAGACAGATATGAGTAGAACCGAAGAAGCAGGCGATTAGTGACTAAAGTTACGTAAAACAAAAGAAACAGGCCAGCGCCAAATGCCCGTATATTTCACTGAGCTCTATAGTCGTATATATAAATAAGCTGAGATGCCACATGACACTACGTTCGATGTCTCCGCACAGCCGCCATCTTGGAATGGTCAAGGCAGACAATGTCATGTTCCTGACAATGGGAATAGTTGACCAATACCTAGAAATGCCACAGCACTGCTGCTTTTGGGTGTAGAATGCATCGGATTATATCTATGGTGGCACCGATCGAACGAGCAGCTCATGTATCTGGTTATGCAAACGTCCCTCAGCTGCTTCCCTATCCCCCGAAAGGAGATGGTGGGTTGCAGATGGGAAATTTAAGCCTGCGGTCCACTGAGTTCACGTTTCAAATGAACCAGGAGCCATCACAACCACCACCACCACCATAACTGAAATGCAGAGTACCGGAGGTGAAATGCAGAATACCGAAGTGCCTCATGGACCTTACCTGGCCGAGACACCCACCCCAGGAGTAGACACCCAAGAGGCAGAAATAGTTAGCACGGGGTCTGTGCAAGACGGGCACACCTGTGTCTCCCGCACGCCCCTCCCGCACTCAGGTAACTTGCCATGGAGTTATCAGACACGGTGGACTACATCTCTGCCAGACCAGCCCTCACCAGGTTCGGGGTGGGGCTATTTCTTTAGCCCCATATAATCAGCAGGAGACGGTCACTAGCCACTCAGCAGCTGCTTACCTCCCTCAACTATACCAGGTGATGGCCACAATCCGCACACGGGGGGGAGACGGCCACAAGCCACTACCGATATAACCCTAGAAGAGAAGGGGAACAGGTGACGGCCACAAGCCGCTCCCAATAAATCCCCCAAAAGAAGGGGGAACAGGTGACGGCCACAAGCCACACCTCGGAGACGGCCACAAGGCGCTCCCAATAAAACCTCAAAAAGAAGGGGAACAGGTAACGGCCACAAGCCACACCCCTGGAGTAGCGACGGCCACAAGCCACACCCCTGGAGTAGCGACGGCCACAAGCCACACCCCCGGAGTAGCGACGGCTACAAGCTGTGCCTCCGTCAGGAGGGACCCCTCACTTGTGACGGCCACAAGCCGCACACCTGTGGGCCCTCTGGGAAGAGGGACACCGGTGACGGCCACAAGCCACACCTTGGTGACGACCACAAGCCACACCTTGGTGACGACCACAAGCCGACCCTGCACCCCCGTGATGGCCACAATCCGCACTCAGGGTGTAGTCCTCAGGGCACGGCACCCTTGAGCAAGTGATGGCCACAAGCCACACTCTGCCCACCAGTAGCCTGGGGCACAAGCCCTCAGTGAGGGCCACAAGCCGCACAGGGGAGGAGACAGCCACAAGCCGCACAGGGGAGGAGACAGCCACAAGCCGCTCTGCCAATCGTGCCCTAGGTGTTATGCCACGTATTTGAGAGTCAGTTACTCGTCCTTCCAAATACGAAGGCTACAGTGGGTTCCTATTCAAGACCGGCCGACAATTCTAAGGAAAGGACTGGACACAAAAACAAGGCAGTGAATTGTTACACACATGTATTACAAATATCTTCCCAGAGACAAGTACTACATCAATAGATACACTAGATTCTGGGTTGGCTGGAAACGGATTAACACAAGATTTTACTGAATTGAATTCTGTCTCTATACCAGCTCAGGGAAAGTAAGGTAATATACACCCAGCACTTACGGCACTTAGATTACACTTACAATTCTGGACACGGGAATACACTTGCTATAATTTCCCAAACTTGAATAGCACTGGACGGCACCAATGCAAAGATACAATTACGTTAACACCTGGTTTCGCTAGACACTCACCTGGCCGGAAGTCTATCTCGAATGGAGTCTGCCGCGCTACGATACACTGTGAGGGGGGACTGCAATATTCTAGCAAGACACTCGGAGGTAGCTAGACATATCACAACTAACGTGCCTGTACACTGGGGGGGGAGGTCTTTAATAAACAAGGGGGTGTCACGATTGGTATAACATAATTTTTTCTGTTGGCCACTGTGGTGTTTCACTCGCGTGCCTGTGCACTAGGGAGGGAGAAGTTTTAATAAGCAAGGAGATGGCACGATCGATACAATATAATTGTTCTGTTAGTCACTGTGGTGTTCCATTCACTGCGGGGGGCACGGGACTCCACTCGGGATATACACTAGGCCAGAATCACTAGTGGTCTCGTCCAATCTTATACTCTGGGCTCCTGGTCACTTTACCATGAGAATACACTATACAGAATCACTCGCGTTGTACAAACTACTGTATACATAGATCTGGGTCTAGAAGGAACACACTGGTAAAGTCCATCTGTTTTACCATCACTAGTGGGCCGCAGGTTGATTCCTCCGTCCGGAGGACAGGCAGAGTGACACGCCCTGGGCGGGGACCCACACGTAGTCGTGGAGCTAAGGGCTCGGCCCGAAGAGAGCCAGGAGATGGGCCCGACATTGAGTCTGAGAGAGACTCGGAGAGGTCCCACCAGCAGGTAAGTCGTGCCCTGGTGCTCGGGGCAACTCCCGGAGTGGCTGAGGACCCAGGATACTGGAACCCGGGGTGGTTGGACTGCGGCAACGACTGGAGGGCTGCATTGCCGTCAGTGTCGTCACACGGGAACCTCGGGCTGGGGTCATAGTTGACGGGGCCTGACGTCGGCTGCTTCATCTGCTAGGGCTCTGCCTCAGCTGCTGCTGACACTGGTGGAGTTGCAGGGAACCAAGACCTCGGGTGAGGCCTTGCCACAGCTCGGGGGAAGGGTCCTCTCCAGCTGCAGGATCTCTTGTGGGAGAGAAGCAGACTATGGCCTGCTCTACCTCTGGCCTGACGCAGCTAGTGGCCATCATCAGAGTGGTCCTGGGGGTTGTAGCTCTGGTGCGGCTAATGGCCTGTACCATGGAGTGAGGAGAACCAGTAGCAGAGGGATGGACGATGGTCAATCCTGCCTCATACCCAGCACGGCTTGTGGCCGATGCTGCGGCACTACTCTGGGGAGAATGACTACTGGAGTTGGATGACTGGTGGCCTGTCCTACCTGACTGACACGCGTCTGTGCCGCGGCCCAGCAGCGGGGATGCAACTGGGGAATGGACTGTGGCCGGTTCTGCCCCTTGCCCGGTATGACTGTGGCCAATACCGCGGTGTTGTGTGGAGTTGCAATTGCAAACTCCACCCCTTACCTGGTGAGTGGATATTCGGCCGGAGAGTAGGCGCCGGCAACTGCTACCTTCTTGGGACGTCGGCTGGGAGTAAGAGGGGCGTCGGGGAGGGATACAGGTACGCTGTTCCTGTTCCGAGCCGCTCTATATTCGCGGCGGACCCCCGGTAGTCCTTGGGGGGTTGGGGAGGTTGGTGACGTCTGCACCGGCCGTCGCATTGTCTGCGGCCTTCACCCCTAACTTCCGTATTTCACCACCCTCCCCTGTAAGAAAGTCACGACCCTGACACTGGAGGTGGTACAGGTGGATGTTGGACATTTGGTGGAAGGGTGTGAGGTGATACAGGAAGATGGTCCAGTGGTCGGTTGGTATATTGGGCTGCAAGTGTTGGGAGTCGGCGACACGAAGAGTGGAGTGATTCGCCTGCTGGAGGAGTCGCAGTAAGTGATGTGTGCTCCAGACGCGTTGGTGTTGCCCGAAGGTGGGGATCCAGGTTATCCTCGTGATGTGCATGGTGGTGGTGGTGGTGGCGGTTTGGTGGCGAATGCTGGCCACAGGCAGTCCGGCGTGGTTTATATTGCCAGGGGAGCGTGGAGGTGGTATTCCCTTGAGAGTGCGGCGGGGCGGGTTTTTCCATGTGAGATGAGGAGTAGGGATGGTTATTGGGTGGTGTTAGGGGGTGGGGTGGGCAGATGGCTGCTGGAGGATGAGGGGATGGGCATAGGTGTGTGGAGATGTAACGAGCTGGTGGGTGTGAGACACAGCCAGAACGGGTGGTCGTGGTGGTGAGACGGGGAGTGGGCGGTGACGGGGAGTGGGGTGGGGGAGCAGGAGTGGGCGGAGAGCAAGGCGGTGTAGCGTGGTTGGTTGTCGGGGTTGGTGGGGCAGGGGCTAGGCTGGGCGCGGAGCACGAGGTGGTTGGTGTAGAATTTCCCACGGGTGAGGGCTGACCACGTGGTGTGGGCGGCATGGCGATTGCGGGGGAACATGTGGTGTGGGTGTAGTGCTTGGGGGTGGCGCAGGAGTTCTGGTCAGTGAGGGGGTGGTGGAGACCGGTGGGGATGGGGATGGGGAGGAGTAGTAGGAAAACGGCTCTTCGTGGGGAGTTGGAGGTGTCGGTTTGGCTCAGGGAGTCGGGAAGAGAGCAGCGGGGGTGAGGGAGTCTTGGGCAGGGTGGACGTGGCGATTCCTGTAGGTGCGGGCGGTTCCATTGCAGTTGATGATGACCTGAAAGGGGTTGGAAACTTTAGTGATGGTGTAGGGCCCCAGGAAACGGGAAGCAATTTTGTTGGGGGTGGGGAGGTGTGCAACGAAAACCTTGTCACCTGGTTTGTAGGCGTTGGCAGGGGAGGAATCGGTTTGGGTGTCTTGGTGTGCATGCAGGTGCTGTAACCGACGCTTTAGGTGTTGTAGGGGGTTGGCGATTGAGGAGTGGGTGGGAGGTTGAAGGTGCTGTCGGAGAGGGAGGAGGAGGGGAGCCTTGCTGAAAACCCACTCGTGGCAGGTGATACTGTCGTCACGGGGGCAGGTGTTGATTCCCCACTAGACAATTTTGACGTGTGCAGGCCAATCTTGATCTTGGGTACCTCGAATGCGGGTCCTGATTTGATTTAACAGGATCCGGTGACTCCTTTCGCAAACCCCATTTGCTTGGGGCCAGCAGGGGGAAGAGTGGGAAATGGAGAATTCAAATAGAGTGGATAGTTCCTTCCAGATTTGCCCCGTGAACTCTGGGGCGTTATCAGAGTGAATGGCCTGGGGGATGCCAAAGTAAGGGAAGACATGGCGCATGAGGGCGACGGCAGTGTGCTGCTTGGCCGGACAAGCGATCAGGAATTTGGAGTAGACGTTGACGAATGTAATGATGCATTTGTAGCCGGACCTAGTGGCAGAAGGCCAACAACGTTGACAGATAATAACTGCCAAGGATTGTGGGTAGAGGTCTTGCCAGTGGACCCGCAGAACGGGTGATGTCTTTGCCTAGGCAGCGTGCCCGACACGCCTGAGTGACACACTGGGCGAGAGTAGTGGGGTTGGGGGCCCATTAGATGTCGTTGAAAACATGGGTTAAAATTTTCGTACCCAGGTGGATCCCACTGTCTGAGTGGAGGTGGGTGGGGACGTCTATCGCGGAGTCTGGGTCCAGGACGATGTGTCCCGATGGTGAAAAAAGTTGGTCCCCTTGCAGATGAAGTTTCGGAAACAGGTGCTGGGGAATCCAGGGGGGCCGGTCTTGGTCCTGCCAGCGCTGGATCAGCTCGGACTTGGGGAGTAGGGATTGTACCAATAAGCAGGAGAGGGCGTTGGCGTTGATATGCAGTTTCCCGGGTCGGTAGGCAATTTCGTAGTCAAACTCCTCGAGCGCTTTGTGTCAGTGGAGAAGCTGGGCGTTCTGAGTGGCTGATTGTCAGAGCCACTGAAGGGACTGGTGGTCTGTGATGACGGTGACACTAGTGCCAGATAGGTAAGCCCTGAAGTAGTTGAGGGCCCAGACGATACCCAGACACTTGCACTTATTAGCAGCGTAATTTCATTCGGCTGGGTTTAGGGTGCAGCTGGCGCAAGCGATGATGTGCTCGCGCCCTTCCTGGACCTGCGCCAGGATGGCGCCTATGGCTACCAGCGAGACATCGGTGTACAATCTGAAGGGGAGGTCGTAGTTCGGGAAGGCGATGATGGGGGCCAAGACGAGTTTTTCCTTTAGGGTGTTAAACGCTGTCATTCGGTCGTCGCTCCAGATGAATGGCTCTCCTTTCTTAGTGAGGTCGTGTAGTGGCTTTGTAAGGTCAGTGAACCCTTTGATGAATCGCCGGTAATACGACGCGAGCCCCAAGAAGGCGCGGACATGGTGGACGGCCTGTGGGAGGGGCTGGTCGGCGATGCCTCTCAGCTTATTGGGGTCCGGAGAGATGCCTTTCCTGGAGACGATGTGCCCTAGGAAGGCGACATAGCGAACGGCAAGGACGCACTTAGTGGGCCTGAGTTTCAACCCGGCCTGGCATATTCGTTGGAACACCTGTCGGAGGTGGTGCAGGTGGTCGGCCCACATCTTGCTAAAGACGATAACGTTGTCTAGGTATGCCAGGCAGATTTCCCAAGTTAGGCTGCTGAGGACGGACTCCATGAAGCGGGAGAAGGTGGCCGGGGCATTGCATATCCCGAATGGAAGAACATTAAACTGATAATGTTTCTCATTACTGGTGACAAAGGCCGTTTTCCCTTGATCTTGGGGGTGGACGGGGACCTGCCAGTATCCTGACTGGAGGTCCAGCGTGGAGAACCAGGTGGAGCTGTGCAGGGAGTCCAGGGAGTCATCAATGCGGGGGAGGGGAGTTGCATCCTTGATGGTTACATCGTTCAGGCGGCGGTAATCGATGCAGAATTGTAGGGTGCCATCCTTTTCCCGAACCAGGACAACGGGGAAAGACCAGGGGCTGGTGGAGGGCGTGATGATGCCGGCGTCCAGCATTTCATGGACTTGCCTGTCTTCTTCAGCCAGTTGGTGTGGGTTTTTCCGGCGGGAGGGTTGCCGAATAGGGGGCCCGGTGGTGTGAATTTCGTGGGCCAAGAATGTTGTATGTCCCAAATCGGCAGGCCCTGTAGAAAAAAGGTCTTGATATTCAAGGAGTAGGTGGTGCAGGGTCTCGGCTTGATGGGGGGACAGGTGATCGGGCAAGGGGGGAAGGGAGGAGGAGCTTGAATTTAGGAGCGGGGTGTTGCAAGGCTCAGCTACCTCTAGGTCACTGATCAGGAGTCCTCTTGGTAGAGTGAGGGGTGTAGCCGCCAGGTTTGCTATTTTGATGACGTTGAAGTGTGGAGGGAGGAAGGTTGGTGACATCAGAGAGGCAGACAGGGGCCCGGTGGAGATGTTTGGGGAAAAGAGGGAATGGGTCCCCATGGGCTTATTGATCTGTAGCCAAGCTTCATGGTGGGGAGGAATGGTGAGGGTGGATGCGACGGTCACGTGGAAAGTGGGGCAGGGGGGAGCTGGGGCATGACAAGGAGGANGGGGGGGGGGGGGGGGGGGCGGTCGGAAATAGAGCCGCCTCCCATGGCAGTCAATGTGGATGTGTAGCTTCTGGAGAAGGTCCAAACCCAAGTAGCCATCATAGGCATAGCAGGAAGAGTCAAAAACAATGAAGGGGTGGTAGGTGGAGGCTGGTTGGTGGGTCTTGGCTCGAAGGGCCCGAGTTTCCCCACAGATAGGCAAGGGGCCTTCCCCAGCGTCTATGAGTAGGGAGAAGGGGACCAAAAGCCTTCTTGTGCCGGAAGGAAAAATGCATGTACAGGCAGGACCTGGCGGCTCCCGTATCTACCAGAAGTCTTGCCTTGACCCTCTGTAACTTCATTTTTCATTTTGTCGTAGATCGGGGGTCGGTACTTTGTAGAGGTGGCCCCCATCACCGTGGGGAGGTGCGGGGGCAGTCCTAAAAAGCCAACGTCAGCTCGAGGGCCTCGTTGGTGTCAGCATCGCCTGGCTCGCAGTCAGTGTCTGGTTCCTCAATGAGAGGGGGGTCTGGGTTCGCGGGGTTTTCGTCTGTTGCTGACAATTGGTGGCGCTCTGGCGGGTTGGTTCTGATTCTTCGCGCCGCCTTCAACTGTTCACGTATGTCGTGAAGTGGACAGCGGCTGCTACAGGCTGTAAACTCCCGTGGATTGATAGTGATGAGGTTTGTGTTTTCTTTCTGTGGTGGCCGTTTCTTGGTGGGGTGGGCTCTTGGAGGGGCCGGGGCGGGGACGCTTCATGAAGGGGCTGGATGTTTTTTTTTTTATGCAAGGAAGAAGGAACCAAAGGCCAGGGTCCGCATACTGTTCCTTCCAAGAAAAAGTAAAAACAATACAAAAGAGAGCCAAATTCAAGATCCATTCATTTTGAGATGCCTGGACACACTGCGTTTGAAAGACTGGAGATCGTAGGAAGTAGGGAATACAGACAGAGGGAGACAGTTCCAGAGTTGACCAGTTGCATAAATGAAGGACTGGGAGTAACGGTTAACTCTTGCATTAGAGAGCTGGACAGAAAAGGGATGAGAGTTTGTTGCTAGATGGGTACTACGTGCCCGTCGTAGAGGTGGAGGGATGCAAGCAGACAGTTCAGAGGAACAGCGACCATTGAAGTAGCGATAGAAGAGAGAGAAAGAAGCAACAGTGCGGCGAAGAGACAAAGGTTGAAGGGAGCCAGTAAGAGGAGGAGAGTTAACGAGATGAAAAGCCTTTGACTCCACCCTATTGAGAAGAGCTGCATGTGGGGAGCCTCCCCACACATGAGAGTTGTACTCCATACACGGGCGAATAAAACCCGTGTACAAGGTCAACAACTGTGCAGGGGTAAAGAAACTTAGGAGACGGCTTAGCACACCTAATCTCCAGGGAGCAGATTTCACAAGAGATGTAATATGTTCTTTCCAAGACAAATCTCGAGAAAATGAAACCCCAAGCATGTTCAAGGATGATGCAGGACTGAGCTGGACATTATTAAACATTAGTTGGTAATCCTGAGGAAGATTTTGTCGGGTTGATAAGTGTAAGAACTGAGTTTTTGATGCATTCAAAATAACAAGATTATTTTTACCTCAATCAGAGATACGAGCCAAGTCAGACATTAGGTGTGCCATACCCTCATCCCTTGTTTGCTGAAGTAACTGCTGAGATGGACGTTGTGGAAATCGAATGGAAAGGTGAAGGGTGGAATCATCAGCATATGAGTGGATAGGGTTAGATGTACAGCATAGAAGGTCATTGATGAACAAAAGGAAGAGAGTTGGCGATAGAACAGAGCCCTGAGGAACACCACTGTTGATAGGTCTAGAAGAAGAACGATGGCCGTCTACAACAGCAACTATAGAACGACCAGAAAGGAAGCTAGAGATGAAGGCACAGATAGAAGGATAGAAACCGTAAGAGGGCAGTTTGGAAATCAAAGATTTATGCCAGACTCGATCGAAAGCCTTTGAGATGTCAAGTGCAATGGCAAAGCTTTCACCAAAGTCCCGAAAGGAGGATGACCAAGAGTCTGAAAGGTAGGAGAGAAGATCGCCAGCGGAGCGTCCCTGACGGAACCCATACTGACGATCCGAAAGAAGTTTGTGACAGGAAAGATGCTTTAAAATTTTTCTGTTAAGAACTGATTCGAAAACTTTTGAGACACAGGATGTTAAAGCAATTGGACGATAGTTAGAGGGTTGGGAATGGTCATCCTTCTTTGGGACTGGCTGAATGAGAGCAAACTTCCAGCAAGAAGGAAAGGTACAAGTTGAGAGACAAGGCGAAAGAGTTTACCTAGGCAGGGTGTAAGCACAGAAGCACAGTTTTTGAGGACAACAGGAGGGACTCCATCAGGCCCATATGCCTTGTTAATATTGAGGCCAGTGATGGCAGAAAATACATCAGCTGAAGAAATTTTAATGCCAGTCATGAGGAAGTCTGAGACAGGAAGTGATGGAGGAACAGCACTGGAATTGTCTAAGGTAGAATTGGAGGAGAAAGTCTGAGCAAAGAGATCTGCTTTATCAGTAGAAGAAATAGCTACAGAGCCATCAGAGTAGAAAAGAGGAGGGAAGGATGATGAGGTAAAGTTGTTAGAAAGGTTTTTGGCAAGGTGCCAAAAGGAGCGAGAAGAATTCGAGTTGGAGAGTTGGGAACATTTAGCACGGATGAAATGATCTTTAGCAGAGCGAAGAACAGACTTAGCACGATTCCGGGCAGAAATATAAAAAAGATGTGATTCAGGGGTGGGTTGGCTCCGGTACCTTTTAAAGGCCCTCTCCTTGTTGCAGACAGCATTAGAACAAGCGTGATTAAACCAAGGCTTTCTTGCATTAGTCAGAGGATGTGAGAAAGGAATGTATGCTTCCATGCCCGAGAGAATGACCTCCGTAATGTGCAAGGCACACTCAGACGGCTCCCGGCCATGGAAGCAATAATCATGCCATGGAAAATCAAAGAAGTACTGCCTGAGGGCCTCCCAATCTGCACCTCCAAAGTGCCACAGACAACGCTTCTTTGGAGGGTCCACAGGCTGTACCGGAACGATAGGACAGGTTGAGGCAATAAGGTTATGATCGGAGGAGCCCAACGGAGAGAAAAGATTAACAGTGTAAGCAGAAGGATTAGTTGTTAGGAAAAGGTCAAGTATGTTGGAACTCTCTCCAAGGCGGTCAGGGATACGGGTAGGGTGCTGTACAAGCTGCTCTAGGTCATTAAGGATAGAAAAGATGTAGGCTTGTTCACCAGGTGGATCAGTGAAAGGAGAGGAGAGCCAAAGGTGGTGGTGAACATTGAAATCTCCTAGAATGGAGATTTCAGAGAAAGGAGAAATGGATAGAATGTGTTCCATCGTAGAAGTAAGATAGTCAAAGAATTTTTGATAGTCAGTAGAATTAGGAGATAAGTAAACAGCACAGATATATTTAGTCAGAGAATGACAGGA